>JUFY01032703.1:9255-24496 GCA_001855655.1 Leptopilina clavipes
ATAACTATTATAAAATAGTAACAAACTAAAATTTTTTTCATAATTTTTTAGAACGTTATTCAAGCGTTTTTAAAAATAGGAAAAATGTTTTGTTTTATTTTACTTTATTAATAATATTTTTAATAAATATTATTTATTTAATTTTTCTCCATACACTTTTTTTATTCAAATAATGATAAAATATTCTGGAAAACTATTACATAGATTTTTTCCTTGAAATGTTACAATTTTGAAAATAAGTTGAAAACATTGCAAGAAATATCGTTTGAAAAATTGGAGAAATTGAAAAAAGTTGTTTCCCTTTGTGACGGCTGTGAATTATTTTTCAGAATGTTCCAGGTAAATGGTAACAGTTTTTTTGAGAATTTTTTTTTCTTTTTTTTTTTTTTTGACAAAAAAAAACTTAGCTTGTTTGCTATTGGGGTCAGTGATGTCGGTCGATTCGAGGCTGCAGCTGAAAGTAAGGGCACAATCTAAGCGAGAGAAGTTAATCCTGATAAAGTGCGAGTGAAGAAAATCGAGCAAAGGACTTGGGTACCAAGATCTTTGTTAATCCTTTATCGACTTTCCCCTTCTTCCATTTCTCCTTCTTAGAGATTTTTTTATTCTTCCCTCTTATTTTCGTCAACTTTATTATAATAATTTTCTGTCTTATTATCGAATAAAATATGGAGCAAAATTCATAATTACTCTGTCCATCTATGTTAATCGTATTAATTAATCTATTTATATTCGAAATTTCGACTGACAATGAGAATTTTTCACTTCTAGATACTTTCAAAAATAATTCACACAGATGTGAATTATTTAAAATTTAAATCAATAAATAATTCACATCTGTGTGAATTATTTTTGAAAGTTCAAATTAAAAAGTTTCTAAAAGTGAAAAATTCTGATTGTCATTCGAAATGTTCCAGAGAAAAAATTCACTGAAAAATATAGAATTTTCCTTTAGATGGATAATTATTTAAAAATAAAATTAACTCTCTTAATAAATGTATTAAAAATTCACTTGACGAATTATTCTAACTAAAACTGAAATAGAATCAAAGTTGAAAAATTTTTATTTAATTTTTTTTAATTGGATCGTAGTAAAAAATTCCTCTTCGTAAATTAGAAGTTTATTTCAGGTTTATTTGATAAATTTTGTAAATTATTGGAAATTTCAATATTTAATATTCAACATTATAAAACTAATTGGAATAATTTGTTACTGAATTTTTAAAGCATTCCTTTTTGTCTTTTCTATTTATAAACAAATTTATATCATTCTTTTCTAAATGTTCTCTCTCTCTCTCTTTTTTCTCTTTCTCTCTCCCTCCAACACGGTCAATTTCAGCCTCGCTCGTATTTAGTTCGAAAAAGTTAAGAGGTGAAGTGGACGTAACAGTTTGTTCGCAAAGTTAATCTCTTTATAATCTAGCCACAAACTTTTACACCTGGGAATATTTATTAGTGAAATTAAGCTAATTAGGGCAGGAACCGCGGTAACTATGTTTTTACTCATTTTCTTGTTTACTTGAAACGTAAACGCAATAATCATAATCCATTTATATTTTGTGAACGCGAGACGATGAAAACTGAATTCTGTTTTCATATTCACGAAATCTGCAAATCAAACGTAAATATAATATTTTAAGTGGTTAAAAGTTGATTTAGCCGAACACACATAATATTTAAGCGGAAAAACAATTTTTAGTCAGACAAAAAATTCTAGCAATAAGTAGAAACGGTTTTTTCAGTCCGTCAGAATTATTTTAATTATTTATCAATTACTTATCAAAATAATTTTATTAGAAGAGTAGATTTAGTCAAATAAACAAATTTTCAAGTAGAAAAAATTATTTTTGGTCAGACAAACGCATTTCGAAGTTGAGAAAAGTTTTTTAATCATCCAAGAAAATTTTAAGTAGTAACCATAGGTATTTAGTCAGACAAATGTTAAAAACTTAAAAAGTATTTTTGTCCGATTAAAAATACTTTCTCTACTTAAAAATTATTTTTGTCCGACTAAAAATACTTTCGCTACTTAAAATATATTTTCCTGATTAAATCTACTTTCTACATTTAGAAATATATTTGTCTGACTAAAAATACTTTTGCTACTTAAAATTCTATTACTGTCTGTATTAAAAAAAATGCTTGTCTGACCAAATCTATACTTCTACTACTTGAAAATTTTGTTCTTAGAAAATCTTTTTATCTGCTTGGAAAAATTCTTGTCTGGCTCAAAATTCTTTCTCTACTGAAAACGATTCCTGTCTTATTGAAAATAAACTTTTAAAAATCACTTGTAAAAATATTTTTAATTAGAAAAAAACAAATATTATTTCCTTTTTCAAAAATATCACATACAGTTTTTAAATTCTCCATTCTCAAGTGTCTGTATATTGTGGGAATATTTGTTTCCCCTATAGGCGAAAATGTTTTTAAATTGTCAAACATTGACAAAATTGTTTCACAACTTTTTTTCATTTCTCTAACTGATGAATTTTGTAAAAACTAGATGTTTTCAATTTTTTTCAAACCAAAGTATTGCTTTTATCAATAATTCCTCTTAAGTTGAATGGCATACATTTTTAATTGAAAACATTTTTTTTCCTAAAATTCACACTTTTTTTCCCAGTGGATTTCAATGGAAGCGAGTGAGTTAAGTTTTCGATCGAATAAATATTTATAAATGAAAAATAAACAAGTGCGGAAAAATTTTTAAAAAATTTTTAATTAAAAACATTTTTTTCCGAAAATTCACACTTTCTTTTCTCATTGGATTTCAATAGCAGCGTGTGAGTTTAGTTTCGGATTGAATAGTATAGTTTTGAAATGCGCGAAACAAGGCAAAAACTTTCGTTTATTAATAGAAAATAAACAGGAGCAAAAAAAAAAAGGAAAGAGAAAGAAAGAAAAAACGCTGATGCAAATACAAATACAAACAAATACGTACAAATAAAGACAAATACAGACAAATACATACAAATACAGACAAATACATACAAATATAGACAAATACAGACAAATACAGACAAATACATACAAATACACACAAATACACACAAATACAGACAAGTAAATACAAATACAGACAAATACATACAAATATAGACAAATACACACAAATACACACAAATACAGACAAATACAGACAAATACAAACAAATACAGACAAGTAAATACAAATACACAAAAATACACATAGAAACACAGAGACGCAGACTATTTTGCAGTTTGAAAGTAATATTACAAACCAAGTCTATACAAACCGTGTGTTATTTCGGCGAAAGATGCATCATCGTAATTGAAAAAATTGTGGTTGTACCTTGATTACGTGACCACAATATTTTCTTTTTAAAGTTGCACTTCCGCATCAGTCGAGTTATTATATCCCCAACGTGTGTTTCAATGCATTTTTTTTTTAATTTTTTATTCACAATTTTATTCTCTTGATATGCAATTTACAATATACATATTACGTTAATTGTTATTTTCAACGGAATTTTTGCATTCTTTTTTTTCTTTTACGCAAAATAAAAGAAACTGAAAAAAAGATTTTATTTCATTCTGCAAATTGCTGTAAATTTTTTTCCCTTCTTTTCTAAATAGAGAAAAAATTTCTTTTAACTTGTACAAGAAAAAAAATACGCAATTAGTAGTAGATTTACTTTGATAATTAGTTTCTTTCATTAACATTACAAATTAACCTTCTTTAGAAAAAATAATAATTAACAAACAAAAAAAAAATTAACAAAGAAAATTTTAGAAAATTGAAAAATTGATTTTTATTTACTAAGATCGAAAAAGTAAAGATGAGATTTTCCTAGGTGCAAAGTTTGTGATGAAATCGTACAAGAAAAGAAAATTTCTATGAATTTTCCCTAAATGTTGATAAATTTAAATAAATTTTCAAATATTGGAAAACTTTTTGCAAAAAACTTTAGTGGGAGAATATCGAACGAGATTTTCGATTGTTTATATATGCTCAAATCGGCATAAATTACATTTTTCAATCACGATCGTTCGCTTGAGTTGTCGAGGAACGACTCTCTGAGATTTTGTTTCTTCGCATCGTGGTTGTAAAAATATTTTATGCAAACTCTCGATGCTCGCCTTACGTAACGTCAATTTTTCTCTCATATCTAAAACTCACATTCAAATTCAAATAAGTTTTTATCCCAAAAAACAAACATAGAAACAACAAAAAATTTTTTCCAAACTCGTAGATTTTTTTTCTCTATTAACACACTCAAAAAAGAAATTCTGCTTCAAATAAATTACTAAGACAATTATCAAATAAATATTTATTTGTTTGGAATAATTTTTATTTGAGTTAAATTAAAAATATTTTCTGGCTTTGGAAAAAAATTCCATTAACTAAAATAATTATTCATAGAATTGAAATTATTTTTAATTAATCAATTAGTAAATAGTTAATTATTTTATAATTATTTTTCATTATTAATTTTTAAAACTACAATAAAGTAACATTTAGAATTAACATTTGGAAAAAAAACATTTTCGCAGAGCTCACTAACCTTTTTATTTGTTTTAAAATAAATATTATTAGATTCAAAAATTTTTTTTATTTTAGCCAAAGAAAAATTTTATGTGGGCCAAAAAAATTTTTTTTGTGCTAAATAAGATTTTTATTTGAAACAAATAAATAAATTAGTAGGCTCTGAGACAAATATACTTTAAATTGTTTTAAATTAAATATTATTTGATTCAAATTAATATTATTTGATTCAAATTAATATTATTTGATTTAAATTAATATTATTTGATTCAAATTAAATATTATTTGATTCAAAGAAAAATTTTATTTGTGCCAAAGAAAAATTTCCTTTGCATTAAATAAAATTTTTATTTGAAACAAATAAATAAGTTAGTAGACTTTGAGACAAACATACTTTTATTGTTTCAAACAAATTTTATTTGAATCAAATAAAACAATTCTCTTAGTGTAGAACCACTTGAAAATCAAACAATTTGGAATCATTTTTGCAAAAAACAATTTTTACTGTCGTCGTCGGTTCAAAGGCATTTATTAATCGACAGTCGAGAGCAAATAGAATAGGGAATAAGTTTGTTTAAAATTGGAAAGGAGATTAAAATGGGGATAATAAATAAGTTTGCCATGGATAAATGACTTGTCTCCCTTCTCTCCTCCCTTTTGCATCCCGTTTCATTTGAACCAACTGACCAGCTCGCGTCGAAGCATGCTGTACCCTTTCTCCAACCTCCACACACACAGAACTCGGTGAGGAATTGTATGGGACTGCTTTTGATTTAGAGAAATATGCTGCTGGCACTGACGCACTCGCTCCCATAACCCATTACTACAACTATACAGGGTCACCCGACCTGACTAACCGAAACCCCTAATTAATGGTTTCGCCCATTTCATCTCCATGAATAGCGGGAAAAATGATGTGTACATTTAAATAATACAATATACAAAATGAAATTTTAACCACTCACTCATTCACGTTTTGGCAAAAATCACTCGTAAAAGTTGACCAGGTTATTTCATTATTTAAGGTTTTATGCAAAGAAATGTAATTATTTTGTTTAATTGAAATAATAATAGATTGAGTGGAAAAAGGATATTTTAGAGGGACGAAAATATTTTTCAGTGAAAGAACTGTGTTTTTATTCAGACAAACATATTTTCAAGTAGAGAAAGTATTTTTAGTTCAATCGAAGTATTATTGAAGTAGAAAAAGTGTATTTTAGTAAGACAAACATATTTTAAGTAGAGGAAGATTTTTAAGTCAGACAAACATTATTTTAAGTAGAGAAAGTATTTTTAGTCAGACAAAGATATTTCTAAGTAGGAAAGTACATTTAGTAAACTCAAAAATTTTTTAAGTAGAGAAAGTAGATTTTAGTCATACAAACATATTTTAAACTGGAGAAAGTATTTGTAGGCAAATCAAAATAATTTTAAGTAGTAAAAGTAGATTTTAGTCGGACAAAAATCCTTGTAAGTGGAAAAAGTAGATTTAGTCAAATTCAGAATATTTTTAAGTAGAAACAATCAATTTATGTCAGACAACCGTATTTTTGAGAGTAAAAAGTATTTTTAGTCAGACAACAAATTTTTAAGAAGGTCAATATGAAAAATTAACTTAAAAATAGGTCAATTGTTACAATTTAGGTCTAAATCATACCGAAAGGGTCAAATATTACCTTAGAAATTAGGTCAATTGAGGAAATCGCTGTAAAAATAGATCAGTAGTAACAATTCAGGTCAAAATTATACCTAAAAAATAGATCAATTTAACAATTTAGGTCAAAATTATACCTCAAGGATCAAATATCTTAAAATTTAGGTCTATAGACCTAAATTTACCTGAGATTTACCTGAGAAGTTAGGTAAATTGTCACCTGAAAATTTAGGTCAATAGGAAAAATGATTTAAAAATCAGGTCGATTGTTAAAATTTAGTATCAAATATCTCAATAGTTTAAAACCTTCAGATTAGGTCAATTGGCATGGTTTAGGTCAAAATCTAACGTCAATAGGAAAACATTACCACGAAATTTAGATCAATACGAAAAATAACCTCGAAAATAGGTCACTTTGCAAAAATTTAGGTCAAAATTATACGCCAAGGGTCAAACATTTAGATCGAGAGGGGAAAGTATCTGAGAAGTTAGGTAAATTGTCACCTGAAAATTTAGGTCAATAGGAAAAATGATTTAAAAATTAGGTCGCTTGTTAAAATTTAGGTCAAAATCAAACGTCAAAGGGTAAACTTTATTTCAAAGATTAAATCAATAGGGAAACATAAAATAAAAAATTTAGGTCAAGTCAGACGTTTATACCGAAACATTAACTTTGAAATTCAGGTCAATAGGGGAAGAGACGCAAAAATTATGTCAATAGTGAGTAAAAAAATTTTTTTTATTGTTTCATTTAGTTTATAATTATATAATTTTAAGTATTCTATGCAGGTAATCGATATTTTGTGCAAGAACTTATTTTAGTCCAGTGTGTTAGTGTGTACGGCAATCTAATATTCGCGTCCATAGTAATTAGAACACCGGCAATTGCAACGCGTGCTTCGAGTCGTAAAGTGCAATTGGCACGTGACAAACATTTTAATGATTTAACGATGTCGATGTTAAAGCAATCCACACTGGATAGCCTTGGCGTCTAACAAAATTGTTTGCCTTGAACTAACACAAAGAACTGTACTAATAATCAATTCGCTATCTGTCCTCGTTGAGATCCTCTTCTAATAATGAATTTTGTCTTGAAAATTGTATTACAAATTTAATTACCATCTGACCACTCTAAATTAATTAATTTCTCATACAAGAAAATTCTTGATGATCAAAAACATTGCCAACAAAAAACCTAAAAAAATAAAAATTTTGTAAAAATAAAAAATTTAAATTAAAAAATATTAATTTTTAGAAAAGAGGAAAATAGAGAAGGGAGGAGGGGAATTGATAAAGTGGGAAGAGAAAAAGGAAAGTACAAAAAGCGATTTACGACATTTGCTATAGGAAAAAGGCAAAAATGGTTCGATTGATTAATTTGGTAAAGCTTCTTCTCAGACAAGAAGACACTAAAGCGTAGATCTTTCGGAAGCGCTTTGTAAAAGTTTCTCTTGAGTTTCATAACTCTTTCAATTGGTATTCGCTGATGAAATACTAAGTTTCCCATTCCACTTCATGAAACTCGGGATAAGAAAGATCTTTCTCTCTCTCTGGTTCCCAACAAATTGAAATGAAACTTGGAAACATCTTTCTTCATCCTCCATCGATACGAGAAGTGTTAAAAACTTACCTTTTGATATCAATGTCAAAGACATTGAGATCCATGATAATTCCATTCGATTTCAACTTGAAGTACTATAATTAGTATCCCTTTTTTCAACCATCATTCCTGGTGTAGAAATTGTCCAATAATACTGATGGAAAATTGGCCAATTGAAGGGTGAAATTTTCCAATTAATACTGGTTATATTTATTATTAACATTTTAAACTGGTCAGTAACTGGATAGGTAAACTAACCACAGGTAATTTGAGAATCCTCTTAGAAAGACTGTCTAGTTTCGAATTATAATTTCCACCTAAAAGTGTTTCTTAAAAATATTAATACGTATTAATGTTTGAAATTGGTCCTAGAAAGAGACTGACTAGTATTCCTAGTTACTGTGAAGGCCTTTTTTAATTCCTATTTTTCTCTATTTTATTTATAAAATTTGTCGTGTTTTTTTATCATATAAATGAAATATAAATAAATTTTTATGATAATAATGAATAATTTATTTATATTTCAGCGCAGGTATTTCTCCATTTTGTCCTGCTGGGACTTTAGCAAGGACCTAGCAAGTTTTCCTACTCTCTGTCAAGATTATTGTTAAAGCTTTATTTTAATAATAGTAATAATAATATATTGAAAAATAATTACTGTTAGGTACGAATATTAGAAATAGGGCTTTAGCAAGGGCCTGACTAGTTTTCCTAATAACTGGCAAAGCCTTGTTAAATCCCTATTTTCCTCTATTTTATTCACAAATTTGTTATTTTTTTATCTATCACTAATTAATTTAGGGCAGATATTTCTCTAGTTTGTCCTACTGAGGCTTTAGCAAGGGCCTGACTAGTTTCCTACTTACTGGCAAGACTTTGTTAAATCCCTATTTTTCTCTAGTTTACTCATAGAATTTTAATATTTCTTTTTCAATTCTGACGAATATATTATTTACTTTTTGCGCAGGTATTTCTCCATTTTGTTCTACTGGGGCTTTAGCAAGGACCTAGCAAGTTTTCCTACTCTCTGTCAAGATCATTGATAAAGCTTTATTTTAATAATAGTAATAATAATATATTGAAAAATAAATACTGTTAGGTACGAATATTGGAAATAGGGCTCTAGCAAGGACCTGACTAGTTTTTATATTTTCTTGGCAAATCTGCCTGTAAATCATTAATAATTTTCCGAATTTTATCAAATTTATTCCAAAAATTGGTAGATCTGCATTTTTCCCCAAATTTAAATTAGAGAGAATCATTTTGTTTTCCAGAAAAAAAAAATTTTCACATTTTCAAAAAAGTTTAGAAAATAAAGAAAATACCCCTTATATTATTTGTATCGAAATAAAAATGTGTTTAAACGGGATTTGCGTGAGAGTACTGTACCGGATGCTGGAATAGAGGATGTTCGAACTTGGTTGAATAATCAAACGGTCGAAAGAGCTACTTACAACTTTACATAAAGCTTGGCGGGGCGAAAGAGAAAAAGATTCGAGAGAGAGAGAGAGAAAGGAAAAAGGAGAGAAAAAGAGTGGGGGAGGGGGTATGGTGCATCGCTACCCGGAAACAGGTTACATCCACTTCCAGTCTGAACGCTACCCTCCTTCACAAGTCGGATAACTTTTGATTTGACTCCAACGAACAAATGCGTTAAACTACGATCTTTTACTATTCAGCATTTTCATTTACACAGTTGAACTATTTAGAAGATTTTCCTGCCTTTCACTACATTTAGCAAAAAAACCTTGTACAACATTTACCTTCTGAAGTTGAAAATTTGCATTTCAACATTTTTATTTACGTGCGTTTTTTTTAATCACGTAAACTGTTTTTTGCTTTTTTTAAATAAAATATCTGATGGACAAAAAATACTATTTACACGAATGGAAATTTTTTGAATTAAGTGTAAATTTGTTAATAAATAAAAATTTGTATTTACAGTTATACAAACATATTTTCAAGTAGGGATAGAATTTTCGTCAGGGAAAAACAATTTTAATGGGGAAAAATTTTGTTTAGTCGGACAGAAATAATTTTAAATGGAGAAAATATGCTTTGTCAGACAAATATTATTGTAAGTGAAAAAAGTCTATTTAGTCAGACAAAATTATTTTTCAGGAAAGAAGGTATTTATAGTTGGGTACAAATATTTTTAAGTAGAGAAAGTCGATATAGTCAGACGAAAGTATTTTTCAGTGGCACAAATATTTATAAATAGAAAATAGAAAATATTTTTTAACTAGTAAAAGTAAATTTAGTTAGACAAAAAAAATTTCTCGAAACTTTTCTGTCTGACTAAACATATTTTTTCCACTGAAAATTATTTTTGCCCTACTAAAAATACATAAATTTAAATATTTATTAATTTTTATTTCCAAATAAATAGTAAATTTTCATTTTAAAAAGACGAAATATTTTTTTCAAAAACCAGCTTACTTTTTTCGTCTAAATAAACGAGAGGATTTCACCAACAAACCAGATCTCATTGAAACATCAAAAATATCATAAAATGACTAAAAAATATAACGAAATTTTTTGTTTATTTTTTTTTAGAACTTTTTTTCTACAATATTCAAATGCACACAGACACATATAAATTTTTTGCAAACGAATGAATGGAATTGAGTATGACGACTTTTTCCAGATTATATTGAACACAGGCGGAAAAAATGTTTCCAAGAAATTCAGAAAATTTCATGAATCTGTAATGAACATGTGATTGGGTAATTTTTCCACAGACCGATAGTCAAAGTTTCAAATTGAATGTTACGCATTCTTTTTTTTTTGTACATATATGTGTATATATTATATAAATGTGTGTGTGTGCAAAAAAAATATTTTACAATTCATTTATTTAGTGAACAAAGCATTTCATTGTTAAAAATGTACCTATCACTCACTTCAATAAATTCGTTGCATATTTTCGCTTTGAAAAACATTTTTTTTAGCTTTTTCCATTTATAATTGAAGAAAATAAAATATTGTGTTATTAATTATTATTAGTTTAAATATTGTTGCATGAAAAAATAATAATAAACTATTTATTACCCTTGTTTAATTGTTTACTTTATCAATTTTTTTCACAATTAACTAGACTTAATAACAATTACACGAATAACTAATTTACTAATTTATTATTTTTTAAATTAATTTAATTTATTTGTTTCATGTATTTTCTTTAATTTATTTGTTTTATATTTTTTATGTATTTTATTTATTTTATTTCTCTTATTTCTTTACTTTCTTTTATTTCTTTTATTTACTTTATTAACTACATTTATCTTGTTTATTTATTTTCTTTCTTCATTTTCTCTATTTATTAACATTTGCTTAAATTTATTTACATTTATTTCTATACACAAATTAATAAACAAATTAATAAATTAGGTCAAATTTCTCTGAATGAAGAAACCAATATAATCTCAATTTCAGGTCAAATCCAATATTTAACTCTAAAGAGACAAACATTATTGTAAAAATTTAGGTCAATATGTAAAAAATTTAAAAATTAGGTCAAATTTCACTGAATGAAGAAACGAATATAATCTCAATTTTAGGTCAAATTCAATGTTTAAATCTAAAGAGACAAACATTATTGCAAAAATTTAGGTCAATATGGAAAAAAATTTAAAAATTAGGTCAAATTTTTCTACGTAAAGAAACGAACATAATCTTAATTTTAGGTCAAATCCAACGTTTTTATATTTTTTTATTTCTTTTGATAAAAAAAATGTGTTCGTTTAATTTTTTTTTAAAAAGAGATTGTCGCGTAAATTTCGTAGAATTTCTTGGAAATTTTGAATCAGCTTGAACGCAAATTCGACGTTTGGTTTTGACAAATAATAAACAAAATTTATCATATGCAGCGCGGCTTGACTAAGCTGCAAACACCTAAAAGCATTTGACCCTGCCAGTGGCGATCTTTCCTATCAGATGTTGGTTCCGATTACTTTGTTTGTATTCTCATCCATATCTATCCTCTCTATATGAATTTCCCTTGGAGCATCGTCCAATTAGGTTCGAGCATTATGGATCCACCCTCACTCTATATTATATACGTATATACACAATAACACATAGATTCTGGCAGCAGATATCCTATTATATACAGTATATATATACATATATATATATATATCCATGTGTTCGTAATGTGCTTATATCACTAGCTTTTATCCTGTGGCACTATATATTAGCAGCTTTTTAGCAAGCTACCAATTTCCAATCTTCTATTTTCGAGGGAAACTTGTATCAAATTCTGTAGATCATTATCAATGCGGATCAAAATAGTGCATCCCTGCTTGATTCGTATTTCGAATTAGTAATTTGCAGAGATATTTATCATACAGAGCTCAATCATCAGTAGCAACGTTTGTATAATCGGTGCTGATAAATTAGACAGAAAGTATCTCGGGGGAAATTTGATTTTAAATTATTCATTCACCTTGAAATTGAAAGAAATTTTATTCAACAGTGATGTTTTCTATCAATCTATAGATCTTGTACAATCTTAATTTTCATTGAATTTTTTCATGATGAAAATAATTTTAAGTGGAGAAAGTATTTTTTAGCTAGACAAAAATAATTTTAAGGGGATAAAGTACTTTTAATCAGACAAAAATAATTTTCAAGGGAAAAAATATGTTTTGTGAGGCAGACGAATTTTTAAGCAGAGAAAGTATTCTGAGTCAGGTAAAATTATATATTTAAGTAGAAAAAGTATATGTTTAGTCAGACGGCAATATTTTTAAGAAGAGAAAATATTTTCTGTCAGACAAAAATACTTTTTCTACTTAAAAATTTGACTTTGTCGGAATAACAATACTTTCTCTACTTAAAAGAATTTTTGTCTGAGAAGTAAGAACTCTTACTCTACTTAAAATATTTTTGTCTGACTAAAATCTACTTTTTCTACTTAATAATATTTCAAATTTACGAAATCTACTTTACTTAAGAAATCTTTGTCGGAATAACAATACTTTCTCTACTGAAAAGAATTTCTGTCTGACTTAAAACTCTTACTCTACTTAAAATATTTTTGTCTGACTAAAATCTACTTTTTCTACTTAATAATATTTCAAATTTACGAAATCTACTTTACTTAAAAAATCTTTGTCTGACTAAAAATACTTTTTCTACTTAAAAGAATTTTTGTCTGACTTAAAACTCTTACTCTACTTAAAATATTTTTGTCTGACTAAAATCTACTTTTTCTACTTAATAATATTTCAAATTTACTAAATCTACTTTACTTATAAAATCTTTGTCTGACTAAAAATACTTTTTCTACTTAAAAGAATTTTTGTCTGACTGAAAACAGTTACTCTTCTTAAAAATATGTTTGTCGGACTAAAATCTACTGTCACTACTTAAAAATATATTTGTCTGACTTAAAAAGGCTTTCTCTACTTAAATACACTTTCTACTGAAATTTTTATATCTCAAAAGAATTTTTTTACTACTGAAAAATACTTTCGTCTGACAATATTGACTTTCTCTACTTAAAAGTACTTATGTCTGACCTAAAAAATACATTTACTCCTTAAAAATATTTCATTCTCATATTCTACCATAATTTAAATTATCAATTAATCAATTAATGAAAATAATTTTCGAACCTCAGTTTTTATTTTACTATTTTTGGAGAAAAAGAAAAAGAATTTTTCTCTTTTTGACTTCAGTTTCCTTTCTGGTGGCCAAGGAAACAACTTTTGACCTTTCGGGGAAAAAAAGTTTTCAGGTTTTGAAATCGTGGCTTATAGCGGAATTTCGCCCATGCGGGAGTTAAGAACCCTTAACTCGAGAATAGTTTCGGTGTTCAGTCATTCGAAATAAGTATTTCTGACACTTTTATCGCGCGCCAGTCCGAAACTTTTGCGAATGGAGACACTTCGTTGGACTTTGTTCCGCCGTGAACATTAAATGCTCAAATTTATTTGTACCCTACCAACTGTATATCCGAGGAAGATACATTATTTTCTGCCCATATATATATATATACATGTACGAATCGATTACGAATTTTACGATTCCCCGCTTCTCTGAAAAATACTCTACGCCATGAAATTTAAACCCCAAAAATCAGGGATAAAATTTTTTTCCAACTTGAGAATTATTTTTTCTCTTATTTCGCAAAAAATTCATTGCTCTCAGATTTGTTTCCGTTTCAGTAGTAATTATTTATAATATAATTAAAATAATATTGAATTATTATTATAATATTATTATTATAATCGAATAATGATTATAATAATATTATTATTATAATAATATTAAATAGAAATATTATA
Organism: Leptopilina clavipes; assembly: GCA_001855655.1. Classification (NCBI taxonomy): domain Eukaryota; kingdom Metazoa; phylum Arthropoda; class Insecta; order Hymenoptera; family Figitidae; genus Leptopilina; species Leptopilina clavipes. The sequence continues at coordinate 23,313 of JUFY01032703.1, forward strand.
TATAGAAGAATATTAAATAGAAACTAAATAGAAAGAAGTTGATAAGTGGAATAATTTTCAAAATTATATATTAATTATAATTATTCAGATCGAACAAGTTTTATATTGAAATAATTTCAAAATAGTTTGACATAATCCACGTTAAATTGAAAGAAAAATCGATAATTTCATTCATATAGTAAAAACCCACGAAGATAATTTAATTCAGTGAAAATTGGAGAATCATTTGATTCAATGATCCAATTTTGATTTCAAAGTTAGAGATAAAATTGAAGAAGTGATTTTCATATTGTAATAATAATAAAATATTTTCTAAAATCTATGTTTTATTTCTTCTCTTTTCTTTTAGCAAAAAAAAAAAAAATTTAATTAAATTTACCTGATAAATTTAATATCAATTTTCCATTGTGTGTGTTGGGAGTATTAATTTACGTTAATTTTATACTGCATCCAGCTGTAATTGCATCTTAGTATAAAAGCTTTCAAGTCAATTTCCTTAAAACACGACCATAGTTATTTGCTTCCGCTTCAGCTGTTCTTGTCTATAATAGGGATGTAATCGAATGTCGATAAAGTTCTTGCATCAGCGAAAATATCTCCCGTATATATATATATGTATATAAAAGCCTCTAACAGCTTTAGAAGAAGTATTACTATAATTTCTCATGGTAAATATTTGGTTTGGGCTTCGGAAACTGCCCCGCTTTTCCCTCTCCTCACCCTTTCTCCACAGTTTTCTATGTAACCTTCTCGGCTCTTCTCCTATCACACGTTTTCTTTTTCGAATAGACACACTCAAGCCTTTTCTACCAAGTTATCTGTGTAAATAGTCTTTTAAAGAAATCATAAGGGAATTTTTTTCTCAAAGTGCAATATTTTTTAACTATTACTTCACATTTGTTCGTTAAAAACATTTTTATTTTTTATGATTTCAATAATTTTTATGTTAATTTTTCCATTTTATTTTTTCATTTTATTTGTGTTTTTTATTTCATTTTTTTATTTTATTTCTTATTTTTATTTTTATTTTTATTTTTATTTTATTATTTGGTATTTTATTTTTATTTTATTTTACGTTTTCATTTTTTATTTTTTTTTATTTCCTGTGTATTTAGAAATAATAATTCTTTTACCTACTGAAAGATTAAATTAAATTGTAAATTAAAAAAGGACGGAATTTAAAA
>JUFY01032704.1:0-25195 GCA_001855655.1 Leptopilina clavipes
TCTAATGGCTTGTGTCGATCATATAACAATTTTATTATTACCATTTTTATTTTTTAGATATTGAAAACAATATATTAGGGTAGGCTGTAGTGCTTGAGATAAATAAACAACGATTTTGTTCGATTTTTGCAGTTTAAATAGAAAAATTTCGCTAAATATATTAATCTCCAAATTAAAAGCTTTACACCTTATGCAATTATAAACAAAAAATATAAGTATAGTAGGTCATTTTATAGGTAAAAGTATCCACTTTAAGATTCTTTAAGCCGATTCCAAAAATATTAACAAGGTAAATAATTATATTGAAAAAACCAAAAAGTACAAAAACCCCATGTTATTTAAATGAGAAATGTAGGCGCTTACGGGAGAGGGTTAATCAAAATAAAAATCACTTTTATTAGCGGAATTTTTCATCATTTTGGCCAAAGATTTGATATAGAGGGGGGCCCAAAAGTTATCTTCAACTTGGTAAATAAGAGCCACCCTAATATGTATATATACATTTCTCAGCGAAGAATATAAACGGCTTTGTGAAAAATCCCAACTTTCACCAGACTCAACAATGTACATTTGCTGGACAGCCAACTAGAGTCACGTTGTTTTGGATTCTTTCCAAGCGGCCTACTCTGTGATTTGTGTCCTTAGCGACAGACAACGAAGAATTAGAGTGAGAGCTTAAGCACATTTTTTTTTATTTTGGTCCCAGAGATGTGTACCAAAAAAAAAATGCGTTGTTTTCTCTTCAACTTCAAGTTTTTTGTTATGCCCACGCAAATCCTTTAGAAAATAATCCACACTTCTTGCGCTAATCCAAAAACAATTTGTTCATTCATGAGGGAAAAAATTTTTATTTTATTTTATTGTATTATCCTTTATTATTCAGAATTATTCCTGTGGTTTTTTCAATTATTTTATCTCATTTCATATTATTTTTAAAAAAATGATTTTAAAAATGATTTTAAAAAATTGGTATCTAATATTATGAGATATAATAATTGAATTTTTTAAATTATATGATAATTATATTGTAGAAAGTAGATTATAATTATATTGTAGAAAGTAGATTATAATTACAATATTATAATAAATTGGGTAAGCAAATTATCATAAAAATTCTTTACATGTCTGACTAAAACTGACTTTTACTACTGCAACTTCAAAAAAAAAATTGGAAAGCTTAAGTAAATTAGGTATATTTTTATTGCTAAAAAGAAATTAAGAGATAAATTCTCAATGTCTGACTAAAATTTGGTTTTACTACTGATAGAAAAGTTGCAATAATTTCTAGCTGAGTAAAACACTTACTGATACCGAAATCGCAAAAATTTAAAAATTTGTCTGACTATAGTTGTCTTTCACTACTTATAATAGGTATTTAAAAATTTGGAATGTCTGATTATAACTTTACTATTACTACTGATAACAAAACTAAGACAAATTCAGTCAGCTTGTCTGGCTAAAACATACGTTTACGTCCGACTGCAAGTGGTTTATACTACTAATACCGAATTTACAAAATTTTGAAGACTTGTCTGACTAAAACTGACTATTACTACTGATTTTGAATTCCAAAACATTAAACTGCATTGCCTGACTGAGAAATATCATTACTACTGACATAAAAGTCGCAAAAACGTCTGACTAAAACTAAAAAAAAAAGATAATGAAATAAAAAAAATTTTTTGAAGTGGTAAAATAAAGAGAAATAATAAAAAAATAATAAAATACAGATTCACAAATCGCAAAAGAACTGTAACGTTCTGTCTGACTAATACTGACTTTTACTACTTATACTAAATATTTTAGAATATTTAAAGTCTAACGAAAAATGACTTTTACTACTGACAGAAAAAGAGTTAGAAAAAATACAACGGAAAGTAGAATTAAAATAATAAAAACTGAACAAAAGTTAAAACAAAAACAAAAGAATTTCATTTTTATAATTTTATTCTTTATAATCCTAAAATGTTTGACTTTTTATCGAAAAGAGAATCCTGTGCAATCTGCTAACTCCTGTTTTACCGATTATAGATTAAACTTTAAATTACATACCTACCTTTTGAATTGGATTAAATTTAAATTTCATATCTAAGATTAGATTAAAATTAAATTACACACTGTTAGATTGGATTTAGATTTAATATTACATTAAATTCTAAAAAAGCAATGTTTAATATCCTGTTCGCTAATAAAAAATATTTTCAAATTGTATGTCGATGAAAAAATATTTATTTTAGGTAAAGAAAAATTTAATTCAGGTGAAAAAAAAATTTAATTCCTAACAATTAAAAAAATTCTTTAAATTATAATGGAAAGAAAAAATGTTTTCCCTTTATTGTTCTCAATTACGCGGGTATGTATATAAATGCGCGAAATGCAGTTTGTGTCGTTTAATTAGAAAGTTGCTATTTAGAAATGTGGATAGAGTCCTTCATGCTTCTCTCAGCTATTCTATATTCACTGACCCATTTTCTTGTTAAATGTACATATATATATATATGTATAAGATAAACCGTAGTTTGCGAAAATTTAATAAACCCATCGATGCGAGTCACTTTGGGGGAGAGAGGGGTTTATGCTGCGCCCGAAGAGAAAAGAGGTGAATAATATAAATTAAATCTGGAACAATTACAACCTTCTCGATTCGTGCACAGTGAAGAGGCAAAATTGAAATTTGCCAAAATATGATTGGATATTCTGCTGATGAAATGCATATGGCGTTAAACTGAAGTGATAATTGAACCGTAATCTACATAAAAAAAAAATAAAATAAACTCTCACCAAAATTAAATCTCTCTATTATCTTTATGTTTTTTTCAATTCATTCCAAACAGTCAAAATATTTTTACCTTTTTTGAAGTTTAATTAATTTGCTTTTTATTTTCACAAAGTAAATTATAAATTTTTTGAAAATAATTCATATATGGAAACGGAAATAATAGAAAGGTTTTTGTGTTAATTAATTATTAATTAATATTAATGTATGAAATTGTACGTTTGGGATTAAAATTTATTTTTCGAATTTTAAGGGGAAAAAAAGGGAAATTCTTTGAATTGAAACACAAAATTAAGTTTTGTGTTAACCTGAATGTTCAGTGTTGTAAGAATAAGAGGACAATGTAACATCGCTGACTGAAACGGATGGTAACTCACGTTCTCTTGAGGCGTGTAACCTGTTAACCTGTTATTGTTTGGGGGGTTTTCATGGAACAACGACACATTTCCCACCCTGGTGGAAACTTACTTACCGTAACTTTGCTCCACCTCTTAGAGACTACATATATTCTTCCAGTTTTATTTATTATTCTGTTTACACGACATTAAGTACCCCTTTTATCTCGAAATAACGTCACTTATTCATGACATTTATTCATAGGTAGTGTAATTAATAAATAATAAATTTGTCTAGTTTTCAAGTTTTTCGCCAAATATGTTTGAATTTTGGAAAAATTTTGAAAAGCTACAATTGAATTCATCGTTTAAACTTTAAAGATTTCGAATATGATTTATAGAGGAGAAAAATATAAGGCATTGGCGCAAAGTCAGAATAATTTGTAAGTATAACTCATGGAGCGCACCTGTGCGCCGAAAAGAGTTCTCTCTCTCCCTCCATTTATTTCAGTGTTGGATGCCTCAATTTATTTGGCTCTTATAGATCGATTACAAAATCTGTTCAAAAACCCTATAGTTTTTTTTTTACACGTGTGTTTGTGTGCGGAAAAAAAATAGTTTATGCATTGCTTCCAGCCACCGCAGTAGCGGAAAATGAAATTTTTTTCGATAACGTAAATCAGTAGATTGTCGATGTTATAACGGAAATTGGAAATTTGTATTTTAAATCCCTGAAATTGAGAATGTTCCTCCAATGTTGTCGTTGTCGTCATGAGTTCAACAATTTATATTGTTCAACATTATTTGTTACAATAAAAAGCAAAAAAGAAATTTTTATTAACAATAACAAATGACAAGTTTCGAAAGTAATGTTTAATATTTGGAAAATGTATTTTCAAGTTGTAATTAAATTCCATAATTTTTCTGTATATATTTCAAATTAAATAATCCATTCAATTGGGACAAATATTTATTTTTCAAATAATTAGAATCTATGAATGATAATTTTAATCGTATTGAAATTTTTTTCTCTGTTAAACAAGAAATAAATAATTTCAAATAATATTTATTATTCACAAATATTCTGTTTTGTGTATTTCCCAGAAATCGTTTATGGCCTTACAAGTTTATTATTCATTCATTGTTATTATATACAATACCTATTGTATATATTTCTGTCTCTGTTATTGTTTATTATTGTCTTGCAAGGGACTGACGTGGCAGTCTCCGAAAAGTCCTTGAAATAAGTTAGTTCTCTCTTGACTGTGTTCGAATAAAGTTCTTAGTAAAAAAAATTTTATTTTTTAATTAAAACTGCAGATTCTCATATCTAATATCCAAAAGATTTAAAATGAGAAAAAGGAACAGTTTTAATACATGGAAAATAGAATTGAACCTAATAAATTTGAAATAATGTGAGAAACGTTTATATTGGGTAAATAAATGTTCTGCGTTATATTTGCGGCGATAAATCAAGAAAGCCACAAGGTGAGAAATCCGCGACAATATCAAGACAATTGTGTAAGTAGTATTGTAGTTATTCAGCTTTATTTTTCCGGTTATATCGAGAATGCACATGAGATTTTTTCTTTCCTTTTGATGTGAAAATAGAGAGTTAATTTTGTAAAAAAACGGTTTATCCTTGCCTTGAAACGGAAATAAATTTTGTATATCGTTAAATAAAAAAAGTGAAAAAAAGTGAAATAAAAAAAATGGTGTAAAATTTGTATGGTTTTGTATGTTTTTGTATGGTGTCTTAGATTAAAACTGACGAGATTCTTAAACTTTTGCTTACAGAGGCGCCCCGAGGGACGTATTTGTTGATAGATGGCCGACGTTTGGATCCAGGAAATCAGTTTGTACCCGTGAAAGAGGGCTCGGAACTGACACTCGAGTGTGCAGTGGATGGTGGTAACCCACCTCCAATTCTTGCCTGGGGCATGACTTTATCTCAAGCAACGTTGGATGGTCCTGAACAACCGCCAGACAATCTCACCATTTTACCAAACACTTCTGGTCGACATAGTGGAGCACATCTCAAGGTGTTAAGGGGTCATCATAATGCCACCATCATCTGCGTCGCTCGACACGTCACACTTCCAACTCCACTCAACGCCAGCATACTACTTGACGTTCAATGTGAGTTTTGCATAATTTATGAATTAATCATTTTAAACTTGCGCCAACACACGCCATTGCCCCTCCTCCCTATATACACAAGGAGCAAAGATTTTCATAAATCTTTTCACTATTCTCTTTCACGGCAACTTTTTCCCAGAGAATGTTATGCTTTCTATTCATTTTTATCATCTCATTTTCTTACGATTTATTATAAAAAGTCTGAATTCAGTTTATGTTTTTATTTTTTTTTATCATTTTACTAAACGAAGAAAAAGGGAAGATTTTTTTCATTCTCAATTCACAAAAAAGAAAACATTCGGGCTTACCATAGAAATTAATTATTTGCACACTATGTCAATAAAAATAGAGGGGAAAAAAACTCCTCTCTCTCTTAATTTTGGAAAATCAAATAATTCTGTAATGAAACATAGTATTTTTTTGTCCTTCAAACGTGATTCTGTAGCAAACAAAATTCACTTTTACAAAGTTAGCTAAACGAATCATGCCTGTCTGAAAATCGAAGGTATACCCGTGTGTCTGACTGAACATATTCGCTCCTACACAATTACCTGTGTCCAAACTAAAAGGTACATTTTTTTATACAAATTAAAAATACCAAGTTCGAGTCTTTCAAAAAAAGCTGCCTTTCTTTTGAAAGGCAGAGCCTAAATAACAAAATTGAAAATGGTAATTTTTTTAATTCCGATACGAAGGATGATAAAATGAGATAATTAAAAAGTGGGATATTTTTTTGCCACTAGTGCACGTTTTAAATTATTCTGGTGCGAACATTGGTGTCGCTATGGTTTTAGAGTGTAGTTGCGACTATAAACTGTATAGTCGTAGTTTATTTTCTCACGCCCCCTTACTTTGCTTGTAGTGACGGTAAAGACCGTAGGAGAGAAGGAGAGAGAGAGAGTAGTGGCGAACGAGTAAAGCGTATATGGGGGAAGGGGGAATGAAGGAATAGTAGAGGAAGGAGTTTCAGTCAGTTTTCAGGGAAACTTGCCAGTGCAGGGATTAACTCTTGCCTCTAACAAAAACGGGAAGTGTGCTCCGACGACGGGGGCTCGTGCAACTCGAGACCACGAATATATATCACTTGAACGGGTTCTTCTTCCCAGAGTCGGAAACTCGGTTCTATATCGTATCTCGACTTTAGTCTAGATTATACGCTTACTTAAGGACTCGTAATACATGCACACACGCTTACAAAAACTAAGCGATGTCAGATCCTCGTATTTCCTCTTTCATTTAAGCTTTCAAGCGCCCATCTATTAATGGACGATTATGTTTTATTTTTTAATATAGTTTTCGTTAAGCAACTCGGAAGTTGGTAGCTGACCAACTGACTTACAACAGAAAGTTTCAAATTACAATAATAATTTGAAAATCAAAAAAATTTTATATATTGTGAGAAATTATATATATTGTCTTGTACTTACCTTCGAGCCTATATCTTACAGTATTTTACAAAGGAAACAAAAAATGATGTTTCATCATGTTTCGCAAGTTAATTTTCAAGTTAGAAAATCGTGATTGATACGGGCATGATCCCTTATGCATGAAGTCGCCAAGATGTAAATTTTCCACGTGAACAGTCAACCGGCTTTTGCTGGTTGCTAGATACGGGCCTCGTCTCATATTGAATAATCAAACGAAGCGAAGTGAAAATTCTGTTTGTTTTTAACAAGGGAAATTTGTCGATGGATTTTTTTTTGCATAACTAATGAGATGATTTTCTTCCTTTTTTTTTTTTTGTTGGTAGGACAACAAGCGCTAAGGCTGCTGTGACAACTTTTAGATAACTTTCCTGCTTTTGCATGGCATGGAACTAATGTATAACAAAACGTATAGTATATATATATATAGTGGGTGGACGATCCATTTAGCCAATGTGATAGTACGTGAGTTTTCCATTATCATTACTCACCAGATTTCGTCCTCTTTCACGAGGTACCTGTCATAGTGATACATAAAGCGCTACTTCGACAATCGATATTCGCGCGAAAATCACATTTTTCCTCATGTTCTATTTGTCATACTGTCAAAATTTGCTAAAAGCCCTTTACCAAATATTATCCGTAAATAATAATTAGGTTCCCAAACAGGTTTTATAGAAGTGTCATTTATCGGAATTTGTTTTCGACACAATTTTAATTTAATCAAACTATAATGGAGGAAAACTTTTCTTTGACCTGATTAATTATTGGTCATTAAAGTTAATTTCATTTCAGTGGATTTTTATTCAATTACACTGTCATTTGACCGAACTGGACTTTGATCTAATTATCTAACCGGTGTGCAATTCAAGCGATTTACTTTTGACCTGAATTTTATTTAACCAAAACTAACAGATGATCCAATTTTTATGCACTAATTGTCATTTAACCACCTTTTCTAAAGACCTAATTTTCAGGGCTGATATTTTACCAAAGTTACTTCGACCTAATTGTCATTAGGCCAAATTGATTTTGACCGAATTGTCATTTAACCACCTTTGCTAAACACCTTTTCCTTATTTAGCAGAATTTACAGGTTTCGTAATTTGTTTTTGACCTAATTTTCATTAAGCCAAATTGATTTTGCCGAATTGTCATTTAACCACCTTTTCTAAAGACCTAATTTTCAGGGCTGATATTTTACCAAAGTTACTTCGACCTAATAGTCATTAGGCCAAATTGATTTTGACCGAATTGTCATTTAACCACCTTTGCTAAAGACCTTTTTCTTATTTAGCAGAATTTACAGGTTTCGTAATTTGTTTTTGACCTAATTTTCATTAAGCCAAATTGATTTTGACCGAATTGTCATTTAACCACCTTTGCTAAAGACCTAATTTTCAGGGCTGCAATTTTTCCAAAGTTCCTATGACCTAATTGTCATTAGGCCGAATTGTTTTTTACCTAATTGCCCTTTAATTAAACTTACTTGTGACCTAATTTTCCTTTAGCGGAATTTCCAGTTTAAGTAACTTCTTTTTGACCTGATTTTCATTAAGCTAAATTTGCTGTTGACCTAATTTTCATTTAACATTAGATCGTATGTTTAGATTAAATTTTCTTTCTTGAGATTGTTTCTAAAGGTTATTATTTAAAATTTTATTCGTCGTCTCAGTGTAAACGTTGCGAGTTGTCTGGGAAAATAATTAATTAAAGTTCTTTGAGTGATAAAAGTGAACTTATCGGGGAAAATTAATGATCGTCGTGAGGAAAGGAAACAAAAAAAGAATGTCTCATCTTATTAAAAATAATAGTTTTTTTATCAAGAGTCGCGATCTTAAATTAGATCTACTTAACTAATATGTAAAATTATAATCTGCGCGTATGAAAATTTAATGAACACTCATTCTCTTGTAATTAAATGCAAATAATATTATAGGTACATCTAATTATTTTCCCATGTGTCGATATATATATACTGACATATATATGTATATACATTACGCCAGCTGACTAAAGTGACAACAGGTTGTTGAAAATCAATAATTGCATCTCTATCGTTGAAACAAAATGTAATTTAGTATAAAATACAGTAGCGCACACGCTAGAGTAGAAGAATAAAACTAAAATTTATTTTACACAAAGGACACACTCGTCGATTTATTTTTCCATTTTGAATCATTCGAATGTTGTTGTTGTTGTTGGTTTTTATTTTCTCACACTAAATCAAAATGGTAATTGACTTTCGGAATGAAGTGAATGTTTTGCGGTAATGTGGTTATTTTTATTCCCTTTATTTTTATTTATTTTTCTTTTTTTTTAGAAAAATCACCCGCGATGACACTTTTTGATGATAATAAATTCCTGCGCTGTCAGTTGATTATAATTGAAAATAATTTTATTAAAACATTTGAAAATAAATTATTATATAGTATAAGAGGGACTTGAAATTAATTTGTGCAATAAAGCACATAGTATGATTAACGAATGACATTCGTATATATGTGTGAAGGTAAAATTCGGGCGTATATATGTATTCTCATTTTATATACGTATAGTCACTTGAACTGGCTTTGAGCCTCCGATGAAAGCATAGAAGTGGGATTAGCTGACTGGCGAGAGATATATATCTGCTAGGTCCGGATGAAAGGAATACCCATAATTACGTTTCTCTCGTCTACGGCAAAAGGGCGTAAAGCCTAGCGCGAATAACGCCGATATCTCTCTCCCCCCATTTTTTTTTTTTTTTTTTTTTATTCAAAGAGAGAACGAAAATTGAACTCACTAAAGCATATTTTTCTGTCCTACATATCAGGCCTTGTTTTTTTTCCTATACTAAAAAGCTGATAATGCAATTATATATAAAAATAAATTATATAATACTTTTCTACTATGATGAGAATGTAGAACAAAAATTAATGCAAAATTGTTCAAGTGATCAATATTTGTACCTATAGTTGGAAGAGTGTAACATACGTGAACGAAAATTGGGATAAAGTTAAGGCATGCGTAAAGAGATAACAGTTGGACATTCTAATAACTTCCGTTGATAATGCAATAGTGTACAGAGAAGTGTAACAAAGAAATTATACTTTTTATATATATAATATAAAATAATGAAAAACAAACTTCGCTTTGATTAAGTACTTACGTCCCTCTACAACGGCAATGTGGTTTATGGCAAAGGAACTCCGCCTCATTAAGGAAAGTATAGCGTTTATTTAATCGCTCAAGCAAAAACATCACTTTATTGGAAAATTGGAACATCTCCCGGGAAAAACAGGAGAAGCTTGTTATACTTGTTTTTATGACGCACTGAAAAATGTTTAGAGAAAATTTATGATGTGTCTGTTCACGCTACAAGTATCAAGAAAAAAAATTGTGCCCTTTTTACATTTTCTATTATTAATTTATTAGTCAACAATCAACAAATGAGATTAGTAATTAGTAATTATTAATTAACAATCCACAATCAACAAAGATTAGCAATTAGTAATTAATTATTATTAATTAACAATCAACAATAAAAAATTAACAAATATTAGTAATTAGTAATTAGTAATTAGTAATTAGTAATTATTGATTATTTATTATTAAATATTGATTATCATTAATTGATAGAGTAATAAATTTTGTTTAGTGAGTAAAATATACTAAATAATAGGGGACAAACGGACGGTTTGCCCTTTGGTTTTGATAAACTGTAAAGATAAAAATTAATTTTACTCTCGTTTCCCTAGAGAGAGCTTTAAGCTCCAATTGTATGATCGGACTCAAGAGGATATATACCATGTTTAAGGGAAAATAAAAAAACGGAGAATGGTAATTTTACTGGGAATTACGTTCTTTTATTGGATACTTTTAGTTTTATTAGCATTGATTCACGTGAGATCAAGTCTATTTAATCAAGATTATGGACCAATATAATCTGAAATGGAAATTCATCACCAATTTGAAGGAGAACCTTTCTCTCTCTCTCTCTCTCTCAACGTTGATGCATTAATGTATTAAAAGAACTGAGGTTCAAACAGCAATGCCCATTTCACAAGGATTTATAGATGAACTAAATATTCTGTTTGAAAACAGTGTTGATGAAAAAATATACGAGTTACGTAATCTAGGTCAGGATAAATTATAATGTACATACCTGCACTGAAAATAATGTCACACTAATCAGGTATTTTTTCAATTAAGAAAAATATTTTTAAAAAAGAAAAAAAATTCTAAAAAGGGAATTTTTAAAAATATCCATTATGAAAGTTAAATAAGGAAAATAGAATATGGAATATTTCAATCCACCCAAAAGTAATAGATCCCTTTTTAAACATGGAATATGTACAAAAGAATATAAAGAATGAATTCTTTTCAAAAAATAAAAATTATAGACAAACAAGAAGAATTTTTTCCACACAAGCAAATCGATCATGAAAATCGAAAATCATTTTTATACTCAAATATTCGAATATATGAAATAAGAATGCGAACTCGTGTACGAAAAATGGAACCTAACCAAAAAAAAAAAAAAATTGAAAAGAATCTGTCAGAGATATTTTTATCTTCTCCGGAGGGAAACTTTTATTTCAAAAAATCTGAGTCTATCTTCTTTGAGTATCTAAGAGGATTGATATTCCCGGCCAGCGATTCGAGATTAAATGGAAAGGAAGATTGGCCGTGGGATCCGACGGATGAAATGAATTTTCAATGAAAGTCGAGAATCGAAAGTGGAAAGGATATATAACGCGATGGTAACAAGCCCCTCGCGTTGCTCGAGGCGTTTTTTCTTTTTATTTTCCTTTTTTTTGAGAGAGGGAACATTATCATTGTTCGTCTGAGAGTTACAATGAGTTTCTATCATGATTACGCTATATAGAATGGAAAAAAGAGTGACGTAAGAAGAAAGAATTGAGAGAAAGAGAGAGAAACTTCGACCAGGATCAAGTCTTCTGAAATCCCCCGCCCCCCCTTCTCCGAAGTCAACTCCAACTAATCCTCCTTTACCGGAAGAATAACGTTATACAGCGTGTTCTATATCCTCAAAAATATTTCGCATGAAATCGAAAAGAATGAGTGGCTAAGCTTCCTACTCAAAAATGATCTATTTGTTACTAATTTAAATTTTTTTAGAATCAATTTTGAAAAAAAATAAAAAAAATAATAAATAATAACAAATAATATAATATTCTATTCAAACTTTGTTAACTTTCAAATTATAAATGAACAAGTAAAGGTCTTTTATAATTAAAAAGGTCTTTTATACTTTAAAGTAAAATATTTCATAAATATCAAATTTCCTTTTGGAAATATTCGCATAAAAGAGGGAATTTGTTCTAAATATTTTTTAACTTGTGTTACATTTTAAAAGTTGCTAAGTCACTTAACTGTAAAGTTGAGTAAATAAAGTTAGAAATGAAGGATAACTAGTAAAAACAATTTAAAAGTAAGTTTTACTACTGATAACAATTTGTAACTAAATCTAACTTTAGATTTAAGTAGTAAAGTCGGAATATAGTCAGACATTAAGACATTCTATTTCATTTCTACATTTATTTTATTTTCTATTCGAAAAAATTATTTCCTAATTAGAATTAATTCACTATTTCACTGAAAAATTTCCAAATGGTTATTATTATTTTATTTATTTATTTAATTTAAGTAATAATTAATTTATTTTTATTTTTGCCGTTATTCAACTACTAATATTAAAACCAAATTACAATAATTAATTAACAGTCAGTAAATAAATTAGAATTAGATTTCAGTACACTGAAAAAAAATTTATTTGATTCAAATAATGAATTAATTGACTATTATCAAATAAATATTTACTGGAACCAAATAATTTTTATTTGAGTCAATTAAATTGTATTTGACTCAAATACAGAAATTATTGATTTAATTACAGTTTATTTGATTGAAATAAAAATTATTTGGTTCCAGTAAATATTTATTTGATAATAGTCAAGTAATTCATTATTTGAATCAAATTAATTTTTTTTTTTCAGTGTAGTAAATTTACACAATAGTCAGACATTTCGAACATTTTCATTTTATTCGAAAAAAAATGTTTGCAAATTATAATTAACAATTTTCATTAACAAATTTCAATTATATTGACGATTAAGAAATAAATTTCACTGACTTACGATGAATTTCATGTACCTAGTTTTCAATAGAAAAGTTTCAATATAGTCGAACATTGAAAAAATGGATTTCATTTTCCTTTTTTACAAACAACTGTTAGTAAATTTCAATTATTTATTTTTCAATGAATAATGAATTGAATAATTGAATAATTAATTGAAAAATAAAATTTTCAAAAATACATTTTTTTTTTTTGAAAAATACAAAATGAATGAATTACAATTAAATAACCAGAAGAAAGAAGAGAATTGAAATGTAATAAAAAGCGTGTTTGAAAAGGAAAATAGAATTTTTTTCAATGTTATTTAAGCCAGTGACAAATTGAAATTGACAATGTCGTTAGTGTGTGTGTGTATGCGCACTTTTTGTTTTTAGTTAGAGCGACACAGAACGAACCTTGTAAATCAATTACGATTCACAGCGAGAGTATCTTGAGAAATGGCACGAACCTACGTCTTAAGTTCGGGGTGCTGACGTGAACGTGAAACTCATGAACAAAGTCTTACTTCCTCCTTCTTCTCCCGCCCCCCATGAAGCTCTCGCGTTGATCCATTGGGAAAGTCGTCGATAATAGAAGTTGTAGCATCAAGTACCTTTGACTTCTGTTAGTCACGTTCATCTACAAATGTCTTGACAATGAAAGCTACTGCCACTCAGCAAGAAATAACAACCCCTCCATTCTCAAGATTTCCCCTTATCGGTCAATTATTATTATTTGCCGCTATGAAAATAACATATAACTTGAATCTAGAGTCAATTTTTAAAGGAATTTTAATTTTAATTTTAATTTTAAATCGAATTCATCGTTATAGTATTTTAATTAGGATATAATATTGTTTCTAGAATTTAATACTAGAATTAAATATGGTCTATTTTAGTCCCTGGGGACCGAAAGATTCGACTTTAGAACCGAGGATAAAAGGATGTAATTTTAGCCCCTATGAAGGGTCTGAATGGATGGAAGAAGGCAATTATGGGTTATAAAAAATTAAAAACGACAGGAATCTGTTTGAATTAAATGAGAGATCAGTGATTATAAACGGTAGCAGTGGAATGTCATGTAGAGCTATTACAAACATAAGTGTAGTACCCATTTGGTACTTCATTTTCCTGGTAAGAGGATTATATTTGATGCGTTGGATCACTTTTACATTTACGCGCATATTATACATATATGTATAATATGCGCGTAAATGTGTTTGTGTACATACATAAGAGCTCACTTTTGAGTAAACGAATCGCAAGCTGCAGCATGTTAGATTTGAATATGATTGATTGAGAGTACTTGCACACTCGACATGAATGGTTTTAAGGGTGAAACTCGCACCAGTGAACTCGTTACATATCAGGCGTCAAAGAAAAGAGCAATTTAGTCGAAACTGGTAACTCCTTGTTGCTTATCCATCGTAAACGATAGCAGTTTTTTTTTTTAAGAACTTAATCTTTTTTTATTACTTTCTCTTTAATAATTTATTTCCTTGACTTGACCACTTTTTTTAATTAATAAATTGTCGAAGGTAAATTCATTAAAAATATTTATTTGTAGAAAATAGTTTTAAATTATAAATATTCATTTGTAGAAAATAATTTTAAATTATAAATATTTGGAAATAATTTTAAATTATAAATATTTGGAAATAATTATTGATGGTAAATATTTATTAACAGCCGATGATTATTAATTTATAAATACTTATTTGCGGCAAATAATTTGCTCACCTGTAGCTAAAAATTATTCAAATTATTCATTTAAACTCTATTTGGCTTAAATAAGTGAATTATTAGTTCAAATACAAATTTGATTGATTTGAATAAAATTTACTTGGTTTCGAATAAATATTGATTCGATATTAATCAAGTTATGCGATTATTTCTTGATAATAGGGAAAATTTTGAACAAACAAAAGGCTTCTCCCTGCAAGTTTTGTACATTTAGGATATGAGCGTAAGTTCTCGAAATCGTATTAAATAAGAGAAGAGAGAGAGAGAGAGAGAGAGAGAGCAAGAGCAATTAATAATCTTAGCTCGAGAACACGTAAATCTTGAAACTCTTTTCTGTTTCACGACCACATATTAACTTTTTTTCCGACCCTTTTCCTCTCAGTATGGAAATGTGGTAAAGAAGAGAAATGTTCAGAACGTGTGAGGTGGAAAAATAATAGCATTTTGTGCCATCCTAATTTTTCCTCTAACTTCGCAACTTCTTTTTTACATAAATTTTCATAGTGGCAATTTTTCAAATAAAACTTTCCAAAGAAAGAGAGAGAGAGAGAGAGAGAGAAAAAGTTGACCTTGATTTTTTTTCCAACTCGTTTCAAGCACTTCACTTCCTCCATCTTTGTTGATTTTTCTGAGTAACGCCCGCACATCTCAGTTGAGGATCTTTATCGAAACTGTGTGACAAAAAGAAAACAAAAAAGCAATTTTTTTCTCTCTGCCCTTCTTTTTAAATCGAGAAAATAAAATTTTCTTTTTAAATTGAGAAAAAGCAAATAAGGGATGTCCGCATAATATTCGAAGAAGTGAAGAGAGAAAAAGAATTCGCGGATTGTAGAATAAAGATATCTTGGAACAGATACAAAGCGGCTTAACAAGAATGGAAAAAGGAATCAAGTCCGGATGCCAATCATCTGGAAAATTAGGTTACATAAACATCTCTTTTTCTCGTGTTTTATTCCCATTCCTCTCTCTTTGCTTCCCCCGACCCTCCCCCCTCCAACCTCTATTTCATTCTCTTGCCATTATGTTCTCTTCTTTCATTTTACTTTTCTCCACTACTCGCACAAGTAATACTCGACAGTTGAAACAATATTTCTGTACGAAATACCCTCGGGGGTTGCGCGATTCTCGTCGATTCTTCTCTTTATACTTCAAATTACGACGCGAAAAGCTTTGTAAGCCGAGCGGTTTTTTTTTCTTTCTTTTTTTTGATAAAATCAATGCATGCACACTACTTTTATAGTGGAACGTTTTGTTAATTGAAAAAAAAAGTTGTCGACTTTAATAGAAAACATATTTCCACTTTATGTATTACAAGAGTGCATTCATTAATATTTCTGTAATTCATTATCGAGAACAATTTCAATTAATTTATTTTCTAAAGCGTAAAATTTGAATATTTTTTTATTTAATTAAATTTTTTATTATTCTTTTTTTTCAATTTTTTAATACTTAATTTAAATTAATCGAGAAAAAAATTTAATAAATGTAAATAAAATAGATCGGGATTTTGTTACATATAAACTCAGAATTTAATAAATATTAATTAATAATAAAATTTAAATATATTTTCCATTCAATTAGTTTTGATCGGATTTTTTTTAATATAAAATGCGAATATTTTTATTTCTGGTCTCGAGTATATAATTCGATTTCACTTCCCAATCAAAATACAAATGCAATTTTGACACTAAATTCAGTTTAAAATGCGTTTTTTTATTTTTTTATCTACTATTCACTTTGAAAATAATAAATACTATTTAGAAAGATTAGTTATCAAATCATAATTAAATGAATCGTATTTAAAATTATTACATATAAAACAATATTTATTGAATTAAAATTTTTAAAAGTTGAATAAATATTAAAATTTTTCAACTTTAAAAAATTTTAATATTTATTTATTTAATAATTATTTCAAAAGTAGTATTTATTATTTGTAGCTTTGAAAGTGACTTTAAACCGTGAATTTAGAAACAAATTGAAAACTTGAATATGACATCAAAGTAAATTTGAATTCGATGTCAATGTAAAATGAAATTTCATAGTCGATGTCATAATAATGCAATTCAGAATAATGGAAATCATTATGAATTTTAATATTAACATTTTGTAAACAAAAAGGTTTTCCCATTATCTGGGATTAAACGTAGCAAACGTGAGTATTAATAAATGTTATAAATTGAATGTCCTTTGCAAATCATGTGTTTTACATTTAATCGTTTCATACATAAATTCATGATTCTATTACGCAATAATGAATCCTTCTCCTTTTTTCTTCTTTTTATTTTTAATTCAATTTTTTATTTCTTTTTATTCTTGTAATTCTTCTAATTGCTATTTATATTAATTAAATACTTTATTATTATTATTTCTACTATTTTATCTATCATATTAATTGTTTAGTTAATTATTTAATTAGTACTTCATAATTTACTCGAACAAGACAATAATAATAAAGAAATAAATTGACACAGGTGTCAATTTCCTGACAATGGAAAAATCAAAAATTTACTATAGAGAAAAAATTTCGATCAGATGTGCTTGAAATTTATTCAGTTTATATGTAACAAATTCCGGATCCATTTTATTTTCTCTTCTCCTGTATATGTTCGCTTTTATACAGTGATGTGAGAGTGACGCGTTGATCGTTTTCTCGCAAAACGCAAAACTAAAACTCGAGATTCTCTTTTATTTTTGTATTTTTTTTTTTTTTTTTTTTTAAACGATAAATCCCGTATTTGAAGCAACAATACATTCACATCATGATACATTCGGTGTTAAAGCTTCGCAGTCCAGTTACTTTCGGTACAGTAATTTTCTCTGATTGCAGTGATTTGTTGGAGAAATACAATTCGTCCGATTTTCACTCGTAAAATATATCGCATTTGCCCGGTTTCGTCAGCAAATGACGCGCGGATTAGACTTAAATATAATTCTCAAACCATTCAAGAATTTACGTCAGGCTTTATAAATGTAATTTCATTTGCAATTTATTTCTTTGAAAAATGTTGAAATTCAAGGAAAATATTCCCTTTGGGTTTTTTTTTAATTAAAAAAATGTTTCTTTGTATAAATAATTAGAAAGAGATAATAGAACTTTAAACTTAAAAGTATCAAATTGATATACCAAAAGTATCAAATTGATCCAAAAATTTGTAATCAATTTGATACTTTTGGTATCAATTTGATACTTTTAAGTTTACAGTGAGTAGAAATGAATATTTTGCTACAAGATGGATTAGAAATTAATATGGGATAAAATTTTCAGATATAAATAATTTAATGATTGAACGTGAGCTCTCTCTAAACTTTATCCCTCCATCAATATTTACATGTATCATATTCAAGTATATGTCGAAGCTCTCGAAGCTTGCCGATACCGATATATATATAGAGCGAGTTTCTAAATTTGCATTTCAGATTTACACAGAATGTGAATCGTTAACAGTGCTAAGGTTTTGATACATTTGCATATACGAGATGTTTCACAGACATCTGATTCGCAGTAGTTTCAGGATTTCTTGTGTATATATACTCCCCCGCTAAGAACTTAGAAGCAACGTCGTGGCAAAACTAATTTATGGCTAACTATTACTCCACCAAAAGCAATTTCGATCATATTGTATATGTGTGTGTAAAGCAAACAAAAACACATAGTTTTATATCATAAGTTTCGCGTGATTTTAATTGCCCGTAAAATTAACTTCACTTAAATGATCATATGCATATATATCCATTCTATATATGTATACTGAAACTTTTATCACCTTCGCATAAACGAAAGTCAATATGGAAAAGTTTTTTTTTGAAACGTTTTCTTCAATTTTTGACAGTAAAAAAGTTTTCATTTGAAAAATAAAAAAAAAAAATTATTTTCAAGATGAAAAATTACGAAAGTTTTTCGAAAACTTTTTTCTCAAAAACTTTTAACTCGTGTCACATAATCCAGCATTTATGTTCCTCTAGGTATTCCTTGGGAAAAAAATTTTTTATGGAGATAAGATGGTCATACGTTATGGAAGTGTGTCCTCTTGGAATTTTTTTTTATAGCGTAATTATTTTTCTCATATGATTTAATATATATAGGAAAAAAAAATTGTTACTTTTTTTCCACATTTTATCAACTTTTATACAACTAATTTTAATTTTTCTTTCTTTTGTTTACAAATTCTATGAATTTCACATATCTAAAAAATACTTCTATGGAATTATTTTTTGTAAAAGGAAAAAGTCTATTTTCTTGTAGTGTAAAAAACAATTTTCAGGCAAGAAGTAGGCAAATGAAAAATATACAGTGGTAAGGAGGAAGTTCATAGTGGGCAGTAAATAGTAGGAAGTAGAAAATGAAAATATTCACTAGGAAGTATGTGGAAAGTAGAAGTATGAATTAGTGGGAAGGAATTAAAGAGTAGGAAGTATAGGAGATAGTAAAAAATAGGCAGTAGGAAGTACACAATAGCAAATAGGAAGTAGACAGGAAGAAGAAATTTTTCCTCCTGAAGTTAAAACGACATAAAAGTATGAAGCTCCTACAGTGTTTTCGCAACGGAAAATGAAAATAGAGTGAATGGCTGGAGTTTAGCGTGAAGTGTTGACTCTTGTTTAACATGGGATTTTAAGGAGATAACATTTATAGTAGATGTATAAATATTTTCGAAATGCACGTGACCCTTTTACGTAGGAGCAATACATACTCACAAACACCACTTTGGATTTAACTGCCAACACCTTGCAGGTTTCTCCACATTAAGGAACTTTATGCTGAATCCCTCGCTAGGTAAACTCTTGTAGACTTGTTGTGCGGGAATTACGAATGAGAACGAACTGAAAATGTTATTTTGAGAATGAGACAGACCGCGCGCGCACTATGTACATTTACTTCAAAGTACACAAACACACACCAACGCACACAATTGTCTAGGTCCGCATTATAATGTTTATGACGTTGGTGCTCGCTGCCGGGTCTGGTTTACGTTCCTCCACTTCTCTCTCTCTCTCTTGGTATTACCTGAAATTTGAAATGTTGGAAAACATTAAACCACGTGTAAGGACAAAAGCCTTGGATTGCGCGAATTCCTTTCCTTTCGGGGGAAAATTTAACGACAATGTAACTGGATTTCTCATTTCTCCTCCTCCTCCTCCAAGCATTCAAAATAAAACGCGAAAGATTACTTCATAAGAGAGAATACACAAAAAGTTTTTTTTTTCTTTTTGCGAGAATATATTCACCCATTTAAAAATATTCCATAAAATCTCAAATTACTCAGAAAAAAAATTTTTTGTAAAACAGACATTGGACGAACTCCAAAAAAGAGAGAGAATGGAAAAATATGCTTCTAATTGGTTGATAATAAAACAATAGGAAAAAATTTTTTACAGTCTGTTGGTATAAAAAAGCGCGTTGAAGTAACAAATTTCGTCATAAAAAATTTCGAAGGAATAAATGTTGTAAAAATAAAAATAAAAATTCTCACGAGTTTTAAAGTTTAAACTCGTGTAATAAAAAGCGGAGTTACAAAAAAAAAAGAAAGTATTTCTACATTTTTCCTAATTGTACACTTTGTTGATATTTCTCTCAATTGTTACGAGAAAATGTGTGTGTGTAATTTTTTCTTTTTTTTTCCCCACCAAGCTGTGAACATTAATATCGCAACGGTTCTGCAATTTTCGCGTATTTTCTGCTATTTCGCGCTTGTCAAGTTTGCACAGTGACTCACTTTTTTTATATACTATACTATATACATATATATTATTGTTCCAAGCATTGTCCTCGTATATCCTGTTAATTATTGCGGAAATAGAGAATTATATACACGTTGGAATGCAAAAATCATGTGCTTCGTGTTATGTTTTATTTCTTTTTCTTTTTTTTGCTTTTTAAAGCTTTGATCAACTTCAAGAAAAGTGCCAAAAAATAGATTGAATCTGACGAGACAATTTATATTTCATTTTCTCTTTTTTACCCTCCCCCCTCCTTCTCCTTTTTCCGAAAGGTATTGTCGGTGAATTTTAATGGTTGAGTGCAGATGAAAGGTTCGAGTGAGTGCTCGACGATTGCCATTTGTGTTTCAATATATTTTGTGGCTTTACTGTAAATTGTATCAGAGTGAAATTGTTGTTGTTATTATATGAGAGTGCAAACTTGTTATTTATAAGCTTCGAACAAAACTGAATTAATTAGAATTGGAAAAAATTTCTTTATTTTCTAATTGTGATTGCAAATTGGAAAATGGTGTTTATTATTGAATAAAGTAATATTCGAATTGAATTGATTCGAGAGAGAGAGAGAGAGAGAGAGAGAGAGAGAGAGAGAGAGAGATTGGAAATTTTTTCGAAAAATATTTCTTAGAGGATAAAAGTTTTTGTGGGTATAAGAATAAATTTTACGCCTACGGGCATCCTTTGTGAAATGTCTTTGATATTGAGGATAGTCGTCGTTGCGAGTTAAAAACAAAAGAAGTAGATTGCGCCATGTCGGGGTAAAAAAAACGGTTATATTCGCGAGATGAAAAATTCTCATAAAGATTCATAAATATTTCATGGGTTCACATAAATGTGCAATTAGGTTGCGTTTTGGATGGTAAAAGTACCTTTTTGCCAGTAAGAAACATGAGACTCACTCGGCAAAGCCATGTAATTTGCAACTTTAAAGGGATCCCAAGGTTCTCCCTCTCAAAAGCTCAGTGAATTCTAAAATAAGGGGCCGATATTTACTTCCTTGAGCTTTCCGGAATCCCCTAGATCCCTATAATTTATTATTGAAACTGTTTGGTCTCGTCTTAGTGCCGCAGAAAGCTACATACAAACAGATAGTTGATTTTACAAACTTTCCCTTTAATTATTTCATCAAGTTTGTATTTACAGTTTCCTTTTTTTTCCACCAAGGGAATGAAAAATCATTCTCAAACTACGTTGATAATAAATGAACTTTAACTAAACAAACAAACAAGCAAAAAAAATTATGTAAAATATGTAAAATATTGCTGAAAATTTAAGATATTTATGTTATAATTTTTTGTTTGTGTAAATGCACGTAAAAGGCGGCATTTGCATTATAACAACATTATAATGGAGCGGGTCAGTTGAATATGCTTCAACAGACTTTCACTTTAATGAAAACCGTATTTCAAAACAGGATCGCTGTATTGCTAATGGAAATTACCTTGGATACGTTTCAATGCTTTTACTCGTCGACTTACTTGTTTATGTTTCCACGAGAGTTCAAAACATGAAGTATCCTCTGAATCTCTGTAATTAATTCCTTTCATGATAGAAAAAAAAAAAAAAAAAAGAAAAGTTATTTCTTTTAAAAATTTCCCGACAATGACGAAAGAGGGAAAAAGAGACGAATGTTAAAAAGCTCGCACATTTTAATGTAACTATGAATTAAATCTGAAAGCATATATCTTTTGTTTATTTTGTCATTGTTCTTTTCTTTATGATCATTTTACCTGCTGCTTATGATCATTTAGCCATTTATTCTTCTTTTTTTTTTCTTCATTAAAAGAACATTTTTATGCTACTCATCATAAAAAACACAATTTTCTTCACTTAGAAATTTTCTTTTAATTAACGTTTATTATTTCTCTGATACTAATGGATAATTAGAAACTTTTCGTAATTAAGCATTAAATATGTCAAACATTCGAAATTTAGAACAACTGTAACTATAAAATTAAAAATTATAAAAATAATAAGCGAATCAAGAAATTGAAATAAAACATTTTGATTTTCAGTTCAAGTAGTAAAACTGAGTTATTGTCAGACATAAAATTGTACAGTAGTTAAAATTAGTGAATTATTTTTATTTGGAAAATAATTTTACAGACTTTAAGTAGTAAAAACAGTGATTGTCAGACGGTGAAAATGTTTTATCAACTAGAAGTTAGGACCAGAATAGAAAATCAGATTCGTGACAGTAAAAACTACATTTGTATATTGAAATTATTTTTCATTACAAAACTATTTCTTTGAAGGAGTAATAACCGAGTATGATCAGACATTACGAATTGCGGTACGATTTGACAAATGTCATCTTCAGCCATGCTGACTATAGTGTCACATTAAGATCCTCCCCTTATGTGAGAAATGCAAATACGAAATATAAATTCAAAATTAAATTTACAACTTGTATATTAAATTATTAATAATTAATATATATTATATTGTATATTAATATGTATATTTAATTTATGATTAATTTTATACATTATACTATATAATATATTAACATAATATATATTAAGAAAATTAAATTTACCTACGTGTGGAAATTTTTTTTTTTAAGAATAAAAGAGAAATTCGATAAAAAAGTAATTAGCAAAGAATGCAATAATTAGAATCTTCTACGGGACTTCATCTAATATAAAACGTGACTTAGGGAAAAGGTTTTTTTCCCCTCTTTTTTTGCAGACTGACAAGATTTTTTTTTCTTTCGCGTTCACCATAAAGGTGGAAAGTTAATGTAAAAAAAAGGGAGAATCTCGCTCAAAGTGTCCGTCCTATAAAAATAATTCCAATTTCTTCAAGTTTCTTTCTTCAAAAAACTCCAAACTAAATGAAATCAATAAAAAACTGTGATAGCTCCACGGTCACAAATTAATTATCCGCACCGCAATGCAGTCAAAGGTGATTCAAGTGTGTCCGTGCGAGTAGACATCTCGCTCTTTTCCACTTTCAGTCATAAAATTTTAATGGTTATTGCATTAAAGACCTTTCTCAACCGCTAAGTTTGCAAAGTGCTTTTCAAAACTTTTCCGTATTTCTCCACATTGCCAGTTGAACACATCTTTACACCCGCTGGCGAATTAATTCACACGAGTTTACGCTAATTATTCAACGCGCGATATATGTTTTCTTTATACGCTTTTTCATTTTTCTTTATGTGTTTCTTTATTTTGTCTCTTTTTCGTCTCTTTTTTCTCTTTTTTTCTCTTTTTTTCTCTCTTTTTTTCTCTCTTTTTTTCTCTCTTTTTTCTCTCTATATTTTGTTTCTTTATTTTAGAATCTATTTTATCTATTGTGGTTGTGATTTAGCAAACGATGATCTCGTATCACTTCTGAAACAAAAGAAAAAATTGTGACAATTAGTATTTTTTATCATTAAAAATATTTTTCAGTTTTTACTGAGAAACAAATTTTCACGTCGGTTGCTACAGGGAAAAAAATATTAAGTTACTTTTACTATTTACAAATTACAAATAAGTAAAATCATGTTTGGAATTTTTGCGGAAATTTTTACTATTTCTGGTGTAAATTTTACTACGTTCTATAAGTGAATTTTATTGTAATTTTACTTTTTGAATAGTAAAAATTATTTCGAAAGCAGTAAAAGTTGTCGCAGAAATTCCAAAAAGTTTACTGTGTTATTAATAAAAGTTACTTTCTAATTTTTTTAGTGTAAGAAACTCTAAAAACAGTAAAAGTTTCTAGGCAACAAATCAGTATTTTTTTCAGTAGTAAAACAACGATTTTGTCAGACACTAGAAAAAAAACACGTCAGCTCGTATCGAGTAGTACAAACAGAATATAGTCAGACGTGGATATATAATTTTACTCGAAGGAATATAAAGCTAAATGTTTAGAAGCAAGTAGTAACAAGCGAGAATAGTCAGACAGAGAAATTATTCTCACTTCCTTTCCTCACCCCAAAAAAGGGAAAGAGAGAGTAAATTTCGAAATAGAGTAAAATTTCGCTGCATTTTCATGAGAAAAATGTTCTCTCTCCTCACAGGAAATGATCAATTAAATTTCACGATCAACGGTTTATTATCAAGTTCCGCCAGAAATGAAAAGAAGAATAAAAAAAAATAACAAAGACACTACTGAGAGATAAACAAAAAGAATATATAAAGTATTTAACTTTTGTGAGATTGTGACATTCTTCTTTGTTGAGGTTTTGAAAGTTGTTTTTTTTTGTGCATGGAGTTTTATGCGATGGAAAAGTTTTTGAAATGAGTGTGAGAGGTCCATCAGCTCATGAACTTAAGTGACCAGGATCAATGACAGGTCGGTTGCTGAGAGGCGAAACTAGTGATGGAACCAATTACTGGCACGGTGCCAAATGAAAATAGGATGTATTCAACCTGAAATGGCAGTAGTTTGCGGAGGTGCTTTAAAGTTCTCATTAAGCGATCGAGGTCTGTGGGACACTTCTCTGTCGCACTGTTTGCTTTGTTTGCTGTTTACGCTGCAGCAGGGAGAGAGAGAGAGAGAGAGAAAAGAGGCTCGGGTAAGAGAGTCGAATCGAGACTGTGGGGCTAGCTTTCATTAAGCTTCATTGTTTCTGCACCGCACTGTTGTAGTCGAGTGAATAACTTGGGAGCCACCCCATAGAGTTTCGTTTACTCTCCCAACATCCCCCCTCTCTCTATCTCCCTCCCTCCCACACTTTCCACCATTTCATATCTCTATTTCCGCGTTCCCCAAAGCTCAACAACCTAATTTCATTATTTCGATGTATTCTTCGAAATCCTGGCTTGGGAGATGAAAACAAGACCTCAAAAGCGCACACTATACATAACTACATGAAATGATATTCGTAGAATTATAGCTGAAAGTTTAATCTACTTATAAATTTTCCGACAGATATAGTCAAAATATAATAAGTTTTGTCTTTCTTACTTTTGTTTCAGATACTCCATCTTTTGCCATTACGA
>JUFY01032705.1:11578-22324 GCA_001855655.1 Leptopilina clavipes
TTAAATGGTAAATTATTGAAATATATAAATTTTGAAGCTTACCTAAAATCATTAGGTCTTTTTTCCATTTATTGTAAAAAAAACTATAAAACATTGTTATTTTTTAGGGGCGAAATTATTATTAAAAAACAGGATTATTAAGAAGTATTGAAGGGCGCAGAATCCTACGGAGAATATATAGTTTTTGACGCACACTGCATTTGTAAATATATACATAGAACACAGATTGACGCGTTTCATGGATTTGGTGTTTTAAAAATAATATGCTACTGTCGACCAATATTCAACGGAAAATTGAATTTATCATCCTGGCTCTTATTGTAAGACAAGTAAGTTATAGCTAGTAAAAGCAAAATTTTTATTTTTATATTCTTTCGTGACTCTTTTTCCCCTTATATCTCGCAGCATGGCTCTTCGAAGTGAACATATAAGGAAAAAGTGCAGGCTCGTTGCGCGTTCGCCGTTGGAAGTCGTCGATCAATAATCACTCGGTTCGGTTCATCGTTCTAGAGAAATGAAAGCACTTGGTACAATATATTTTGTACTTAATATGAGTAAGTTTTTTTTTCATCATAACATTCAATATTAATATTTTGAGAATTCCAAAATTTACACTCGAAATTGTAAACAAAAGTTTCCAAAATTGCGACGCACACGCATCGAATTCATCATTGTCCATTTGTGATTATATGTTAATCCTTGGCTTGATTTTCTTAGTTTAATAATGAAATTTGCCTTCTTTTTATTCTATGTATCGAATGTGTAGAATTCTTTTTTTATTATTATTATTCATGCCGTGACTGGTGACATATTTGCATGTTATATCTATTGTTTATCTATTTTACTCATTTTTTCCAATTTCATTTTTGCGTAAAGGTATAAACATTATTTTAATTTTATATATTTATTAAAATTTTTGTCTCTTATTTTTGAGTAAACGTAACTGTTTGTTAAATAATTCTTGATTTTATGATTGTTAAGGTCTCTGCTAAAATTTGTGATGGAGGGCACACGTGAGTTCCTGATTGTTTATGTTCTTTTTTTTATAAATAACGTTAATGTTTTGTGAAATACTTTTGTATATTTGAGAATAATTTTTTTCGCAGATGCTCTCCTCCTAAGCAGTGCTGTTCTTTGGGTTGCTGCTATAATATACTCCCACAAATGGGTACAACAATCGCAGAAATGTTCACGATCCTGATTTGGACATACTGGTAATTGTTTTTAGATATAAAGTATTTTTATTTGAAAAATTATATTAATAAATTTAATTTTGTCCAGGACTGCAGCCGTACTGGCAGGTTTAGCAGCTGGGGCTGCGTGTGGTTATTGGCTGTGGAGATGTCGTCGGTCCAGCACAAATGAGGATTGTTCCTCATCCGAAAGAGCGTCTTCGACTTCCTGTTATTTACCTCCTCATTACAGTAGATGTAATTCTTTCGTTCAAGCCATGCCACCTCCTTATAATGAGGTGATAATAAATATATCAAAATTTCTCAAAACAATTTTGAAAAAATTTAATCTTTGAATTTTTTTCTTCCGAAATTGGAAAATAATAAAATTCATTAATAATGGAGATTTTTTATTCATTAACAGGTAACAGCAAAACCGGATTTGTATCCCCTTGTAATTGGCTATGACGATGGATTTGGAAAAGGTGCTTCTGGTTTTGTTATGCGATATTTCAGATCGCTTTCCCATGCAAGCACATTGGATTCATTGAGTTCCAGTTTTATGTGTAATGTTGTTAATGAAGCGAACACGATAATACCTCCGCCTTATTCTTGCAATAGTATTGATCAATTATCGATAGCTGGCTGTGAGAGAGCAGGAAATATTGATGATTCAATGGCCTCTTTGGCAAATCAAAGAACCGTGTCTGATATTTCAAGTCTTGGCGCACAATCGCCATCGTCTCCTCCACGTGCAACAAGTCCCACTTTAGAGGTTTTTCTTTCATTTTAAAAAAAAATCAATTACTATTACAATTTTAAAATTTCTCACTTATTTATGTTTTATTTTTTTTCATTTTCTCCTTTCTCTCTCTTTTGCAGTTACGAGAGCTTTTGGACAAAATTCAGCAGCTTCCTCAATTGCCGAGTGGGCCTAGTCCACCACAATTATTTCCGTCGCATGAAAATCAAAATCGGCCACAATTTCTTTATCCATTTAATCAGGACGCATCGACTCAACATCAACCATTGAGTCCAACGGAGGTTGTCATGAATAAAACGCGAAGGGCTCGAGGGAAAGTTTACATGTCCGTGGGACCTCCGAATGCGAGAAATAAAGCGAAAAGATGGTTATCAAGATCAGCGCCAACAACACCGTCAGGCACAATACCAATGTCCTTCTTGCCTGGACAGAGCAGAAGGCCTTCTGATTCAGACAGTAATAATCAGCAAGTTGTTCCACTACTCGCTGAACAGGATGAAATTGAGAACAATAATATTGATAATACGTAAGGCATATCGTTACTCTATTCTAAAATATTGTATAAAAATAATATTTCAAAAAAATTTTAGCTATATCGATCTATAAAGAAGTTTAGCTATATAAACGACGATCAACTTTTTCATTGTTTCTTGTTGAAGTCGAAAAACTAATTTAAATTTTAATTATTTTTGAATATATTTTTACACTTTTATTTGATTTTTTATTTTCTTGTAGTATTTTCATTATTTTCTATTTAATATTTCGTTTAAAAATATTGTTTATCTAATAGATGTTTTATCGTCTTTTTTACGGTACAATAGTCTAGTGTTATTTTAAAAAGTTTTTTACTATTTTTATTATTATTTTATTCAATTATATATTATAATTACTATGTAATTAATCATTACATTTATTATTATTGTTATGATTTACTATAATTATTTTTATTTTATACTATTTTTACTGGCTTTTTTTTATATATTTACTGAAAAAAAACCAAAATCTAGATATGATTCTAATCAATTTGTTATAAAAGTTACTATGCATTTTTAGACTGAAATATTTTAAAATGATATATTTAACATATTTTGTTACGCGAATGTCGACGAAGGTTTTATATAATGTACGTTCGTTATAAACAATCAACGAACCAATTTGTCGAATTAATTATATATTATAAACGTAATTTTACAAATTAGAATAGGAAAAAATGCATATTCCTGTCTCTGAATTTCACATATTCGTATAATATATTTAAAGAAAATGAAACAAAATATATTAAATGAACGACGCCTAATTACATATAAAATAATTGTTCAAAGGTATATGTTATTCAAAAAACAGGACAACTTTGCAAAATGTAATTTAGACCTCACTTTTTAAAATAATAGAATCCAATTTTAGTGAAACGCACGCGTTTAAAAAAAATGCATCGAATTTTTAATTATTATTTAAAATAAGAAAAAAACGAACCTAGAGAAATTCCGTCGACATTTTTTCTTCTACATTTCTTTTTTAAATCTCTACTCTTAATAAATGTTTCTCTAAATAGATTATTCTAAAAATTATATACTGAAACTCCATCCAAAAATTCTTTTCTTTTTCAATAGAAAAATTCTTTTTGAAAAAGAAAATACAAATTATTCAGGATTCAAAGCTTTTTTAAAATGTAAATCAATTCGTCCATTTAAAAGAAAAAACATTTCTCTTTTTGATGAATATTTTTTTAAAAAGTAATTTCTTCTGTGTAAAAAACATTTTCAGAAGTAGAGATAAAAATGGAAAATTTTTTAGGTAAAAAAGTGGAATAAAAAAAAATAAAATAAACGAATAAAAAGTAGAAGAAAAATGGAAATAGAATAAAAAGTTTTTAAAAAGAAACAAAAAAACTCGGGAAATATTTTAAAGGCAGTCGATAAAGAATAAAGAACTTCATTTACGAAATGCAATGTGTACGGCTAATATTCTCTAAGTGTGTAGTCAATTTTGAGTCTTAAAATCAGTATAAAAAATATCATCTTATAAAGGTCAGACCATCAATCATGCAATGTTGTTATATCACAATAATAATAATATAATAATAATAATAATAATGATATATAAATAGTTATATTCAGTCACAAGACGTATGCGATAAATATGTACAAGTACAAAAGATTTGTTTTTAGCCGAGAAAGCCTTTCGCTTTTAGCTGTTGTAAGTCGATAGTTTTATCTGTATAAAAATAACAAATATAATTTCATATTTGATGTAAGAATAGGACAAAATTTTCACACAATGCAATTACAAAAAGAAAAAAAGGCATTTTCATTAATTCATTCATATAATTCACAATGTTCATGGTACATATGTCGCATCGTGTATTAACATGTATTTTTTTATGAAAAAAAAATGAATCCAGGACAAATAAATCCAAGCTTTTATCAAAAATTTAAAAGTTATTGTCTTTCAAAATTTATTTAAAATTAATATTGTTTCTTTTTCAGTTTGAGTATTTTTCAACAAATTATTAATTAAGAGAAGAATATATTATTCTTTTCTATTTTTCATATAAATATGTTTACAAAGAATGAAAAAAGTGAAAAAAAAAGATTTGAAAAATTTAAAAACCGGAAGTGGAGAAAATTTATGGATCACGTGGTCACGTGACTGTCACGTGATAGGGTAGTCTGCTAAAATTTTTGACAGTGAAAAAGTAGGGTTAGGATTTACAACATTTTTATTTACACGTTATAAAAATTGTGTGAAAAAAAGTTTTAATTATCCTTAATTTAAAAAGCTTAATATATTTCACTTCCTTATCAAAATGGATAATTACAGTTCTCAATTAATGGAGGATATTGTACTCGAAGGAAAAAATTCTGCTCCGTGAGTATAAAAATAAATTAATGTATAGAAATCATCTTTTTAAATAATATATAATACCACACATATATATTATGAATTTCTTTAATGTTTGTTATTTATAGAGTTAAAACATTTGTGAAACCGAAAATAAAAACTTCGACTTCATCAAATGGCTCAGGGACCAATAATTTGAAACCTTTGAAACCGAGAAAACTCAAAGTGGAATTACCAACTTTGAGAATTTCAGAAGATTCAGAAAAATTACTTTATGAAACTCTTAAACAAGTCTGTGGAGAGGTAAATGCAAATTTTGCCTAAATTAATTTATTATTCTATTTTAAAAAAGGAATAAACAATAGAACTTCAAGAAATAATTTAGTAGCCTAATAATCAAATTTTTTACAGGATTTCAAACTTCTGGATTCTTCGGAATTTCAAAATAAAAGTACGAATCTTGGAAGACAATATTGGCTAGAAAGGGGAAATTTAGTTATTAAAGGTGTAATGGATTTTTCATCAAAGGACTCAGCACCAAAGTCTCATGAAGAAATTATTCGCCAATTTGCCACGTCCACTCTTGAATCATATAGGTATAAAAAATATAAATAGATAAAATATTTTCAACCAAAATTATTCTTTTACTTATGAAGAAAATTATTTTTAGCTTTCACAATTCGCACTGTGTTGAGGCATTGTCCTATTCAAATGGCAATGTAGGCAAGGCATTAGAAATTCTTTTCTGTAAATATTTTCAATTAAAGAAAAG
Organism: Leptopilina clavipes; assembly: GCA_001855655.1. NCBI lineage: Eukaryota > Metazoa > Arthropoda > Insecta > Hymenoptera > Figitidae > Leptopilina > Leptopilina clavipes. The sequence continues at coordinate 17,127 of JUFY01032705.1, forward strand.
CAATGCAAATGAATTAGAAAATTTAGAAGAAAGTGATATTTTACAAAGACAAATTGAAGAAAAAGAGGCCTTGGAATCAATTTATGGTGATATGTTTGTTGAGAAAATTAAGAATCAAATTTGGGTAATTAAATTAAAATTAGATTACTTATTGAATAAAAAGGAGGAAAATAAGTCGGTGAAGCCAAAAACAACAGAAAAAGAAATATGCCGCTTATTTTTACATGGAAAATGTCGATTTGGTGCAAAATGTAAATTTTTGCATCAAAAGCCTCAAGTGGATAAAGAAGCAAAAAATAAAAGTCTAGAGGACGATCCTTATTTTTTATTAGAAATTCGCTTTCCAGAAGGTAATTTTTTCTTAATTTTTAATAGTTAGCAAAGAAAAAACAATTTTTGTTTAATTTTTAGGTTCTAAGTATCCGTACGAAGCGCCGTATTTTTACTTCTCAAAAAGTGAATTATCCTTTTGTAAATTGAAAAGTTTAAGAATAATGAAGAGACTATACGACGAGGCACTACAGCATTGTGAAAACGGTACACCGTCGATATTCGCGATAACATCATTATTGGAAAATGAATTTGAAATTAAGTCTCATTTGGAGGAATGTAAAGATCAATTTCTCGATAAAGATGATAAATTGTTTCCGAAATTAAAGAAGGGCGATGACAATAATGGTCCGACACATCATCTAAAAGGTGGCACGGACAAGAAAAATAAATCGAATATTTCCTGGGATAAAATTGTCAAAATGGACGATGAAATAAGACGAAAATTTTTCGAGAAACAACGAAATTCACAATATTTAAAAATGAAAGTCGAACGAAGAAAATTACCCGCATGGTCAATGATGGACGAGATTCTTGATACAATTCACGAGAATCAGGTTACGATCATTTCCGGAGAAACTGGATGTGGTAAAAGTACACAGGTAAATTGTAATTTTTTAATTTTAATTTTTTAGACTTGAGAATAATAAAAATAAATTATTTTACCAATATTAAAAATTTAAATTAAATTATTTTTGCAGGTTCCGCAATTTATTCTCGATGACTGGATTCTGAATAGAACAAAGGAAAATGAAGATCATGTGGAAATTATTTGTACGCAACCGAGAAGAATAAGTGCAATTGGAGTTGCGGAAAGAGTTGCCGCCGAAAGAGATGAGCGTGTTGGACAAACTGTTGGTTATCAGATTCGATTGGAAAGCAAAATGTCTAGTAATACAAGACTGACTTTTTGTACAACTGGAATTTTATTGCAAAGATTATCAGGAGATCCGAAATTAACGTCTGTGACGCATATCATTGTCGACGAAGTTCATGAAAGAAGTGCCGAGAGGTAGGGAGAAAATTTGTAATAATATAAATATTATAGAAATTTAATTTTAATTTATTTCTCCTTTCAGTGATTTTCTACTGATGATTTTACGAGAGCTTTTAAAAATTCGTCCGGATTTGAAAATAATACTAATGAGCGCTACATTGAAGGCGGATGAATTTTCCAACTACTTTGGCATTACACCGGTTCTCGATATTCCTGGACGAACATTTCCCGTGGAGCAAATTTTTCTCGAGGAATTATTTGAAAAAATTAATTATGTTTTTGAGGAAAATTCCAAGTACAGTCGACGAATTCGTGGCGATTGGGAACAATTGCAAATTGATTTGGAAACAATGGATATTGAATCGAATGGTTTAAGTGAACCGAAGGATCACATTCCGGATCATAATCTTACATTAACACAGCTCGTTGGACGTTATCCTGGTTATGAATTGCCGACGTATAAAGCTCTCTATTTAATGGATCCTGATAAAATAAATTACGAACTTCTTGAGCAAACGTTGGAATGGATCGTCGATGGTGTTCACGATTATCCCCGTAATGGATCAATAGTTGTGAGTAGAAAAAAATCAATTTCACAATCGTTTTATTTCAAATTAATTATTAATTTAATATTTTAAATTTATCGTCAGGTCTTCCTACCGGGATTTGCAGAGATTCTCACGGTGAAAGACGCATTGAGGGATAGTAAAATTTTTTCAGCGAAGAAAGGACGATTTTTGGTTATTCCTCTGCATTCGTCATTATCGAGCGAGGAACAGGCGTTGGTTTTCAAAAGACCAAATGAAGGCGTTAGAAAAATTGTTTTAAGTACGAATATTGCTGAGACATCGGTAACAATAGACGATTGTGTTTTTGTGATCGATGCGGGAAAAATGAAGGAGACAAGATTTAATTCCAATCAGAATATGGAGAGTTTGGAAACTTGTTGGGTATCAAAAGCAAATGCACTTCAACGAAAGGGACGTGCTGGTCGTGTTATGCCTGGAGTTTGTTTTCATCTTTATACAAGTCACAGGTGCGTTTTATTAAATTCTCTCGAGTTTATATTAATTAATATCGAATTAATTTAACATTATTTAATATATTAAAATAAAATAATTTTTCTTTAGATTCACTCACCAATTTAGTGCGCAGCCTATTCCTGAGATTTTGAGGATACCTTTGGAGCCGTTAATCTTACGAATTGAAATCATGCACAACGGACAGAAAGTTGATTTCCAGAAAATTTTAGGTAAGCTGAAAAATACAAATAAAAATTCCAAATCAGTCAAATATAAATGAAACTAAAGAATTATGAATTAAATTAAATCAGAAATTAAAAGAAAATAAAATTCTCTTAGGACAAATGATTGAGTCACCGTCGAGGGAGAATATAAATGCAGCAACAAAACGATTGCAAGATGTTGGTGCATTTGATTCTGAATTGATTTTAACACCACTGGGTCATCATTTAGCAGCTTTGCCAGTCGATGTGAGAATAGGAAAATTAATTCTTTTTGGAGCTATCTTTTGCTGTTTAGATTCAGCCCTGACAATTGCAGCATGTCTTTCGCACAAAAGTCCCTTTGTTTCCTCTTTCGACAGGAAACATGAATTGAATATCAAAAAGAAAGAATTCGCAGTCGCTAATTCTGATCATTTAACAACTCTTAAAGCTTACAAGGTAATTTATTTATTAAATGACATAATTATAATATTAAGTAAAATTTAGTAGATTTTGATAAACACTGTTAGATAAATATTTTTTTTTCAGAAATGGTTGGAAGTTTCCTATAATAATCCACAGTCAAGTTATGGTTTCGCGAATGAAAACTTTTTATCGGTAAGAACACTACAAACGTTGGCTGATATAAAATATCAACTATTGGAATTATTGATATCAATTGGTTTTGCGCCAATTATGATAAGAAGACGACAAACTGGTGTAGATAGAATTTTAGATATGACCGGCTTCGATCTTAATGCAAATAATGAAAATTATAAACTGCTACAAGGCCTCCTGTGCGCTGCACTTTATCCAAATGTCGTTAAAGTATTCACTCCTGAGAAATCATTTCAAATGCAATCAACAGGCGCAATACCACGACAACCAAAACCTGAGGAATTGAAATTTCAAACGAAACAAGATGGACTCGTTAATGTACATCCGTCGTCGATTAATTTCTCAGTAGGACATTTTGCCAGTCCCTATATTGTCTTCCAGGAGAAAATAAAAACAAGTAAAGTTTATATCAAAGAATTATCCATGGTACCAATGTTGCCATTAATTTTGTTCTCGGGCTATGGAATCAGTGTGGAACAACATGATGGAATTTTTGTCTTATCTTTAGAAGATGGATGGATAATGTTCCGAGTTGATTCAGACAGGGTAAAGTTTCTTGAAAATACAATTTTTTATATTATTAATTAATTTTAGAAATGAATCATTTGTTTATAATTGATTTGAAACATATTAATTAATCACTTGATTCTTTTTTCCAGGTGGCACAATTACTTCAATATGCGAGAATTGAATTAGTTAAATTATTAGAGCTAAAGATGCAAGATCCACTATTAAATCTTTTAAATCATCAACATGGGAAAAAAATTATCAAAGCAATTGTAAAGATAATATCGAGTAATTAGATTTTTGTTTTGTTTTTCTTTTTTTTTAAATATAGATAATGAATTATTGTAAAAATATATATTTCGACTTCATTGAATTTGTGATGAATTGAAAAACAAATAGTTTATTTATTAATTCAATTTTTACGATTGAATGAAGAGATATTGCATCAATTAACGTTTTATGAATAATTTATTTTGTAATGTAAGAAAAATAAAATAAAGATTGATTTTTGTATTCTAAATGATATACTGTAATTAATTAATTTAATTTCAAAAAGATAAACTTTTCAAAGGCATATGTGCACTCTAGCATTAAAAGGGAAAACAATTTTTCCTTTGTTACTGATGGTTGTTGCACGTAAATATTTTAATATTCAAGCAATTTTTAATAATATTTCTAAAAATTGTTCCTCTCTACAAGTGAAGAACAAAACCAGTCCTTATTTTACATTAATAATTGTAAATAGTAAGTAATTATAAAATAAATATGCGTGATAAAATGTTTCTATTAAACTCAAAATTTGAGGTTATAAATGTCATTTAGTCAAAATATAATTTTTAATTAATAAAATTGACCACTTTCTTTTCAGAATATGAAAACATTTTTGTTTCATCATGAAACAAAATATATTTTAGATATCCAAAAATTAGTAAAATTATTATTTCAATAAATACACAATGACAAGGAAATGTCCAGAAGGAGCTGTCAGTCTACATTCAATCTCTATAATTGAAATTAAATTTATATCATAATGAATAAATAATAAGAATTTAAAATACTTTTTGCCATTTATTAATTAATTGATAAGTATGAATTAAATGATAGTTTTGTTTACATTTCGTCTCTTTCTTATTGCAGGCATCACAGTACCTTTTATCCTCAAAAAAGGGGAAAAGGGGAATTTTTTTTCTGAAAAAGGGGACAAAAAGGGGACAAAAAGGGGACAAAAGATATACCCAAAAAATAATAGTTTTAAAAGTCATATTAATAATGTATTAATAATTTTACAATTTCTTACAGTTTTGGGCTCTAGTAGGAAATAAGTTTAATATTAAGAAAAATTTTTAATACATATCTACATCACATAAACAATATATATGAGCGATTCCGTGAAATTTACATATGACTTCTAAAATTCGGCCAAATATTTTTTCTTTCATTCTTCACTGACAAAAAAGGAATACGTATTTTTTTATTTTTTTCTTTGAGAAAAATTTTTTAGAAAAATTTTTATTAAAAAAA
>JUFY01032707.1:0-17187 GCA_001855655.1 Leptopilina clavipes
GCGATTCGATAGTTGCAAAAGTCGAGCAGATATTACAACATTATTTATTGCTGGGTCACCCCGGGTGACCCTCGGTAGCGCGAAGGTTAAAAAGTGTACCTTCACAAAAATCAAGTAGAGAATCAATCAAAACAGATTTATAGATCTACATATGTATAATTTCACACCAGGTAGTTTCAATTTTAAAATATTAGTATTTGATATTGTAAAATGTGAAAGGAACTTATCACCCGTATAGGGATAAACGATAAGGAATGGCATACAGGAAGGGCACGTGTCACGATGGCTATCCATTGAAATAAGAGACCGGAAGCATCTGTGGAAGCCGCATTGTTTGCTCGAACCTCTCTCTCTCTCTCTCTCTCTCTCTCTCTCTCTCTCTCGAACAATTCAAGGTATATAGGACTTTATCTATACTCAGCTCTACAATACGGTCCTTGGAAACATTGTTAATCCAACTGAACGATACAAAAAAAAACATATCAGCTAATCTTTTCCTAATATCACCATCAACCATATCAAAACTAAGGATATTTTTTTCTCCCTCTTTATTGTAGTGCATTATATAAATTTATTTCAATAATAGTCTTTTCAAAAAAAGCGTCTTGAAGAGCTATAATAAGATAAGTTATCGGGATATTTTTCATCTCGTGTTTTCTGCACTATTTTTACAACATCGATCAATCTTAGAGCAAGTAATAGAAGATATGGGGAATCTCTTTCATTCTTTTATAGTAGTTTAAAGCAAAGAATGACCTGCCTTCAGGTTTATATAGCTTTTGTTATCGATCATAAAAAAATCTCTCTCTCTCTCTCTCTCTCTTTCTTCTTTGTCCCTTTTCTTCATTCGCCATCAACTTTACAATAAAAAAAAGAGGTAAGAAGTAATTTCTCGCTGGATTACATTACATATGCCGCATACATTAGAGTATTGTTTACATTGTGAGGTTTTCACACAGTATATGAAAGAGGTTTAAAATTTTACAACAGCAGATCAACTCTTCTTAAGAAGCTCAAGAGATGATAAGTTAATCTTCTAATTTTTCAAAAATAACGGATTTTGTTATATATTATTCAGAATCTGAATTTTGTTTTAAAACTATACGAAATAGCATCTCAATCTTAGTTATATCCACAAGAACTATCCACAAGAACTAAATATCAACATGGAAGAAGAATTAATAATTTTCGGGGTAATATTTACACACTGAATATGAATTTTCGATCCTGGGGAAGATGGAGAACATCTGGCACGAGTGCCAAAGAGTAGAAGTGCAGAAAGTGCACACCCACAAGCTTTTCTCCTTGCTGTCGATTTCACCTTTTATCCACGCGTTCCATCACCAATCTTGCCTTCTCACTTCTGTTCTCGATAACCCCCTTCAATCCCCGATGGTTATTGTATCTCCTTACAATCGAGAACCAAACCACCTGGTAACACTTTTTCAAGAGGGTTACAAGCATCCGGCTCTTCATGTTTCAATTTACAGATGAATTTTTCGAAATTATAATATTCTAAAAATCGATTTTCCAGTAGCCGAATAAAAATAGTAGTAGCAGCACTACAGTATAGTGAATATGGAATATCTATATTAAAGAAAGATTTTTTCCTTTCGAGAAAAATAGACCTAATCAAAAGAAAGAATGAATTCAAGAAGCAACCTAGTTTTCATCAACCCTTTTCACTTTGCTTTCCGAGGAAATTGGCAGGGTGGCAAAACCCCTTTTGTGCCCACAATACAGTGGCATGCATATATAGTCGAATTCGTAAACAGCTGCGAATGCCATTTCAATAACAGAGCAGATTGTATTTTGGTGAACAGTCCAGTTTGTGCTTTTGGCTCTTTGATCCCGCCCAAAGCGTCTGGAATAAATTCTTTTCTATCGACAAATCTTGTGTGTATTATTGTACAGCACATCGACTCACAAGCCTTTCCAATATTCTACCTTTTTTTTTATTTTTTATTTTTCCTTTTCTATAATCAGAAACAGAACTCCAACGAAAATAACAAAGCGAACCTAACATATTCCATAGTAATTAATTTGTTGTAATTAATTTTAATTATAATAGAATATATATTTCTAAACTGGAATCTACAGGAGAATAAATGACCAAAAAAAGAAATACTTGATACAATGGAAGAATTGGAATAATGCATAAAATGAAAAAATATATTTGGAATACTTTGTGGAGTATAAAATGTGCGCTCTCGTATTATATATATACTATACTTCAAATATAAAAGTAACGACTAAAATGTCGTTTTACCTATTTGCTGCAAAATCGACAACCAAATTGAATGTGTTATTCTGTAAAGAAATTTTCACCACAAAACTATTATTATTCAATTTCCTTTCAATGGATAAACTTCTACTTCTGAGGACGCAAATACACTTAAATTCGATTCCTCAAGGGATATTATTCTTTCGTCTTTCTTCAAACATATATAGAAAACTCTCCAAAACTTGTCAACTTATTTCTTAAAGCATAAGACGTAGCCACTGGATAAGAAAATTCAACTACCGCACAAACTTTCGAAAAAAAAATTCAACATGAAAAATATTTTTGATTTAAAATTTTAATTTTTAAATTTTAAACACGGAAAGAAATGTAAAGTAACTTTTACTATATTTACAAAGTAAAACTGGTCTATGGAATTTCTATATCAATTTTTACTATTTCCAGAGTAAATTTTACAACGCCGAAGGGAATTTTATTATAATTTTACTAAAATTTATTTTCAAAATAGTAAAAGTACTACGGAAATAGTAAAAAGTGACAGAAATTCCAGACAGTTTTAATTTTACTTTGTAAATATAGTAAAAGTTACTTTATATATTTTTCCGTAATAGTAAAAAATAAATTCTAATGAAGAAAATTAAGTTATATAAAATTTCACTTTATTTTGAGACGAGTTATTTGCAAGCAAATATTGAACAAATCTAACATAACTTCGCAAAAGGGGAACATACGATTTTGCTATACTGAGTTTAGTGTGGAAACGGGTTAAACAGTCCACGTAATGCATTAACGTCGGTGTTTGCTCGCATGTAGCGATATTGTACAATAGCGGTTTCCTGTGTTGACCGCTGATGTACCAAGATTAATCTCCTTTATGAATTTCCGGATGGTTAAGCTCTGCGGCAATTTGAATTCCAATCTGTTTCCTTCGATTTAGCCACGATTAAATGCTACAGCTATTCATGTACCCATTCATTTTAGGGAGAGGAGGAGAGAAACAAGTTTAAATAATTCGATAACCGAAGTGTTATAATCTAATAATTTGTCCACCTACAGTAATGAAGATGATGATAATAACAATAGTTGACCATATTATATATACAATTCGACATCAATTCAAACAATATTGACAATCAATATTTAACAAACAAACACTAATTAATGAAAATTGTTCTATTTTTAAGATATATAAAAATTAAATTTTCAAAATAATTCACATAATTCCTCATAAATTTTTCCTTAACATTTTATAACTAAAATCATTTCAAGTTTGATGATGAAATTAATTTTAATTATATTCTGCTTTGGATCATAGAAGGATTAAATAATAATAATTTTAAAAATGTTCACTGCAATAGAAAAATTTTTGTCTGTCTCTGCGGGTTAAAATTTTTTGTCATATGTACTATATACATTTTATACTCATCATCTATATTAATTAAACTAACTAAAATATTTTAACTTTTAAAATAATGAAAATTAAACATGATATATGAGAGAAAAGAAGGAAGGAAGGAAGGACTAATTTCCCAGTAGCAAATTGTTTTTAACAGAGCAAAAAACTTTTCCGGGCCACTGTAATAAATCGCAAAAATATAACTTTTTTCGGGAATAACCGCACAAACAAATTTTCAATATATATATATATAGTTATATATGTGCGCTCATAACTTTTACAACCCGAAAAACTCTGAATTCATACTCCATTTAATTTGAAACCTGATAATGATGACAAGTAACCGTAAGTGGTTAAAACCCCAAAGGACTTTATCGCTATTATTATGGTTTCTAAACTTTTGTTTTGCTCTCACTATTCCCAAAACAATTTACTACATATTATATAATATGTGTCGTTTATAAATGAGAGGAATGATACATTTTTCCTAAATTATAATTTAATTTGGGAAATTTCATTAAAATGGCATTCATTATATTCATATTTATAAAAATCAGTAAAAATAGAAAATTATAATGAACCAAAAAGGGGTGTATTATAATTCTTTTAGTATTTAAAAAGCATTTTCTTATAAAAATTCTATTCATAATATACACTGTAGAAAATTTCGGAATTTTTTCCTATGAAATAATAGGGAGTTTTTTCCAAAAGTAGTCGGAAGAAAAGGTTTTTCGAACATTTTGATGGAAATATTTCCGAAACTTAGAGGAAATAGTATATTTCCACGGAAAACGGAAATTATTCCAAAATGTTCGGCAAAATTTCCGACGATGATTGATTTTTAGCATATGACATTGGGAAATATTTCCGAAAAACTTAGGAAACGTGACATTTCCACAAAAAATCGGAAATTATTTATTGAATTTCGGAATAATTTCCACAAGATATGGAATTTTTACCTATGGCATTGGGAAATATTTCCGAAAATAATGGAAAAATGCTTTTTTTACAAAAGATTTGAAATTATTCATCAATCAGCAGTAACATCTCAGCTTCAATTTAAAAGAAAAAAATTACAATCCATTTGGTACTTTTTTATACTACTTTATTTGAAACTGTGCAAAGTTCGCTAGGCAATCCCAGCCCGGGGTTGGTTGGTGCAAATTAATTAAATTATAAGATTTAAAGTTTAAACAATACATGATATGGTAAAATAAGTTCCTCACTATCACTTTACAAGAAACATTTAAAAAGGATCATATTTAATTAGCATTTTTTGTGAAATCCTATGATTATAGAAAATTGTATGTAATAGAAATAATAACAAAAAAATGAAAAAGTTAAAAATTTACTTTGGAGTACCAAAATCAATTATTTTAATCTATCTACAATAATCAATGAATAAAATTGAAACTTGGTACAAACTTACAGCTCATCAAGTATTTTAACTTGAGTGAAGAGAAAAATTAATTGAATAACTTAAAACTTTTGAATAAACTCGAGTAAGCAACTCTTGCGCCAAAAAGTCCCGGTCTCCCCTATTTAGAGCAGGTTGAAAGTCAATTTACTACCGTAAAAAATTCATTTAACGCTGCTGAAAAGCAATTTACGCCTGTTAAAAATTCTTTTAATGTTGTTGAAAAGGTAAGCAGTTAAGTATCCCCTGGGATAGATTCAGGTTAATCCTCGACATTGGGCATCAGGCACGAAGCCCATTTCGCACAGTGCTTAGTCGCTTAGTGTCACGTTTTTCCTGTTTAGGTTTTTGAACAGGTGCTTTAAAAAAAAAAGGAATCCCGTTGTCCTTGAAGCAAGGGCAAAAATTCCAAACAGGACAATTCCTCATTAAAAACACATATTTTAAAGAACCGTCCCAAACACCCACAACATACATGCGCATTTATATCTTTTCTATACAAAAACTACTATAAATATACTTCGTGATTTCGAATAAATTATATACACATGATTGAAAAAATTCCCAAATGCCCTTTTTTTCCACTATACGGGGAAATCTGTTCTAATAAAGATTTATAATTATTTCCATGAAAAGATATTTACCAAAACAGCGTATTTTCGAAGCATACTTTTTTTTCATAAACCTATATAAACTATAAATAAAATCGACAAAAGAAAGTTGAGATATTTTAGAGAGTTAGTTAGTTTACATCAATTGTAAATTTACTCTTTTTATTATATAGAGTAAAAATTAAAATTAATTTCAATTTTACAAATTATTACAATCTTGTTTTCGTATAAAAAATTATTCTTGAAGTTTTGTTGTAAATATTCATTTTACATGTTACAATTATACTGACTTTATGTATATATAAAGTTGTTTTTTTTCTGAAAGATTGCTTTTTGAAAACCTCGTTCCTTTGTGCATGGGAGGTGCGCGCAATAAAATGCCAAAACATTGCGGATTGCAGGGAATGTAAAAGGATTCCACGATTCCACACTAAGTAGAAAATAAATTCCAGTCTGTATTGGTAAAACCAGACATTAAGCTCTTACTTTGTTGGCAGTGACGATAAAACGGTTCAGTATACAAATGAAAACATTTACCCTTCCTGTATGAGAACAACCCAGCAGGACATTCCATTTACAAGTTTTCTTGCGGACTCTTTTCTATCTGTATGTATATATATAGTGAAGGTGTTCAGGTATTAAGTTTGTGAGAAGAAGAAAAAAATGAAATAGAAAAGAAGAGAAAGAAACTGAAAATGTATATAAACGTAGAATTAAAGGCGACGGCAAATTTCACAGTGAAAGAAGAAACCGTGGTGGTGGAGGCGACGATAATAATGACACAGGACGAACGTGCATAGGAATTTTAATGCTACATACTGTGAGAAAACTGATGGAAAACATCTCAAAACTCTTTCTTTTTTTCCTTTTTTTAAACTGCTATTGAAAAATAGATATAGCAGTTACTGCTAAAATGACTAAATTAATTAATATCATATTCAAGAGCAAATATAACTATATTTATAGTACTATTATTAATTCTTAAAAAATCAAGATTTTTATATTGAAACTAAATAATATTTAAATAAATTTTCAATCCCGAAAGAAACTAAAATTAACAAGAGAATCAGAATCTACAAAGTTACAAAAGTTTTCCTCAAGTCGATCGATTAAGATGATAAAATCAAAAATGGCGTATCAAATATGTCGGAAGAAAATTTCTAACAAGTCGTTCAGATTCACTAGAAAATTAAAAATCAGTTTTTCTATAGTTTGTACTCAACGATATACCAAAAAAATTCCGAAACCGTCATTTTTAACTAATTTCCTATATATGTGACGCTCCACGAAAGAAGGGACCTATCGTGACAACAATTTATAGGTTATATTTAGAAAAGTTTTTGCTTGATTTAAGATTCATTTTTAATTATCAGTAGTCAAAAACAGTTTTTATTAATTATTAAGTATATAAAATAGTTAATAAAAATAATTTTTGACTAAAGATAATTAAAAATGAATCTTAAATCAAGCAAAAACTTTTCTAAATATAACCTATAAATTGTTGTCACGATAGGTCCCTTCTTTCGTGAAGCGTCACATATTGATCCCTTTTTTTTACTATATTTTAAAAGTCTGATGTCAAAATTGATTTCAGCGACATTGAAAATCCCCCAAGAAAGCGAAAATTCCAAGCAAATCCAATCGATTTTTGTAAAAGTGTCCTTCATATTTGATCCGCCATTTTGAATTTGCAAATCCTAATTTTAGATTCGAAATCCTAGGAAAAATTACCAAAAATAATCTCAAAATATTCTGTCAAATTTTATAAATCAGCGACAACAAAAATTCTCAAAACAAATCCGACTTATTTTTGAATAAACCTCCGCCATATTTTATTCGCCATTTTGTATTTTGCAAAACTAGTCGTAGATTTGGAATCCGAGGCAAAAATTATCAAAAAATTCTGCGGAAATCTTCGTGTAAAATGCTGAATCAGAGTAAGAAAATTCCAAGCAAAACCGACCGATTTTTGAAAAACTATCCTCCATATTTGATCCGCCATTTTTGAATTTGCAAAAATTCTCATTTTAGATTCGGAACCCAAGGAAAAAATTATCAAAAAATTCTAAAAATCTTCATGTCAAATTCTGAATCACAGCGATCACGAAAATTTCCGAGTGAGAAAATTTCAAGCAAAATCGACCAATTTTTTAAAATAAATCACGGCCATTTTGAATTTTTTAAATCCATTTTCAGATTCCGAATCCAAAGCAAAAAAGTCCGAAAAATATGAGAATCTTCTTTTAAATTCTAAATCAACGACCACCAAAGAAAATTTGAAACAAATTCTACTGATCCTTAAAAGTTTGTCCGACATATTTGATTCGACATTTTGAATTCTTTATATCCGTAATCAAAGACCTTAAATATCCCTCAAACATTAATTTTTACCTGTTTTTATACATTTACTATTTATTCTACCATTTTTTTGCAAAAGTTCTACCGCTCAAATAATTCAAACTCTTCAAAAATCTATTTTTAATCATCATCTCATCGTCTGAATAATTTTTGAAAGAATTAAAAAATATTTTAATGCAAATTAAAATCAATCTCGGTGGGTAAATACATACATATATATATATATTTATAGTTTATGATGAATTTATATATTTTTCTCGGATTTGATTTGGGACCACCATGGAATCCTATTTCACCCAGATGGACAAAAGAAAGTAGCATATAGGGCGGCTTTGCGTGTGTAAATAGAGACACCAAAACAGGAGGTTCCTTAGAGAAAGAGAGGAGAGGTGTGGGGTGGGGGAACTTAACGATCGTGGGCGTGGGTTTACCTTTGTCCACGGCGGTACAAATTATGTCGAGCAGGCCTAAAATCACCCTCTGTAATTTGCGAGCTGCTTGTTTTGTCGCAGACCGCCTATACTGACAGATGGTCAGCAAGCTTCAATGTAGGTACCTTATATATATATATATATATATATACATACAATAATCATGCTCGCTATATACAACCATAACAGGAATATTGCATATTTCAAGGGTCAACAAATTCAACTGATGGTAATGAAATAATCAACTTTTCACAAAATGTAAACTACACCCGCTATATATTCGTACCTACCGTCAAGGTAGGTAAATGAATTCATAACGCAAGATGAAACCAGTTTTTCAAAAATTTAATATTCTCAATTTTATGTATACATATACTTTTTTTTCTCTATAATATTCCTCGAAAAAAGGATTTTATAAGGAGGCAAATTCGTTTGATTTGTGTTTTGAAAAATTGGTGTGTTAAATGGTGACAGCTGGTTTATTACGTAACAGAGAAGTGAATGGCTGTAAACTATAAAGGAACGATTCCGACCTTGTCATTGGCAATAAAAATGTGGCACTCCCTGTTGTTGTCCATAAAGGAAAATTAGTGTGGATGAGGGACACACAAACTAGCTTTTTTGAGAAAGAAGAAGCAGTTGCAAATATACGAGGGGGGAGAGCTCGATCTCGTTTGATTTTTCTGAAAGGTTTGCCGCCAAACGATCAGAGGTTTGTCTTTTTTTTGAATTTTTTTTTTCTTTCTATTTCCTTTTTTGCGAGAGAAAAATATGTTACTGCCACGAATAAGTAAGAAACGAAAGAAAAATACGATGATGTGGCCCAAGGCAACATATAATAGCCATTGGCATAACGCGCGCGGCAAAGCTCAAGACTTGTAACAAGACGTTTGTTGGTTCTTCGCGCGGCACATTATTTCCTTTACCTTTTGTAATCGGTTTACCTGTTTACAATCATGGTTGCGGGTAGGTTAGCGAATAATAATGGTTTCCTGGCAAGCGGTCATTAGCCAAATAAAGGTTCATCTTTCTTCCTCTGCTTCTTCTTCTTCTTTTTTTGCTAAATTGAAAAAGATTTCAGATGGAAGGTACGAAGGAAGACACCGAGATTTGACATCTTTATGTGCTCGCGAGTATTATGGTATAGGGAGAATTTCAGCGAGAAATACTTTTCTGTAAATAGAACGCAAACGCTTTTAGAAAGATCCAACGATTATAATGAGAATTGAAAGATTGCTGCAGTAATTAGCTTCAGAGACTTATTATAAATTGTCGTCACAACCCTAGAATAGTTTATCCTTTATCCTAACAAAAGCAATTAATATGCCAACTAAAGGAATGGATATTGTAACATCTTTAAATTTTGCTAACCATATAGTTTATGCTGCAACTACAGAAAAGGGTGTTGTGCTAATCAGAAAATTGGTGCCAACTATAGAAGTGGATGTTGTAACATTTCTTAATAAAGTTTGTCCTAACTAATGGATGTTGTAACAGCTTATGATGATTGTGCTAAACATGTTAAAGAGAATTACAGAATAATTAATTTTTCTTTTACAGAAATGGTTGTTTCAACTAGAGAAATGGATGTTGCAACATCTTATGGTTGTGCTAACCATACAGTTTGTCCTGTAACTACAGAAATGGATGTTGTAACATATCCTGTTTGTCCTAACTAATGGTTGTTGTAACAGCTTATGATTGTGCTAACCATATAGTTTTTGTTGTAACTACAGAAATGGATGTTGTGCTAATCAGAAAATTGGTGAAAACTACAAAAGTGGATGTTGTAACATATCCTAATAAAGTTTGTTCTAACTAATGGATGTTGTACCAGCTTATGATTGTGCTATTTTAAAGGGAATTACAGAATAATTAATTTTTCTTTTACAGAAATGGTTGTTTCAACTAAAGAAATGGATGTTGCAACATCTTATGATTGTGCTAACCATATAGTTTGTGCTATAACTGCAGAAATAGATATTGTAACATCCTTCGGTTGTGCTAACTAAAGAAATGAATATATCAACTAAAGAAACATGTTGCAAAATCCTACATTTGTCCCAACCAAAAAATACCAACATCAACAACAATGTCCACTAACCGTGATGTAGTAAACAGACAATCTGTATTTACAAACTCACCAAGCCGCATATATATAATTTTTCTGCCGTTACTATTCAATTACCCAACACTCTCTAAGATCCGAATTAGTAAAGACTTCTCAAAAGAAGAAAAAATGAAAGAACGATAAATTATTTCCAAATCCAAAGCTACATTGTACAGGAAAGAAACCAGGAAAGCTACATTCTTTAGCAGCAAAATATCCATACACCTAACTTCTTAGAGGAAGATGAAAAAAAACCTCTGGTTTTAAAAATCATTCTCTCTCTCTATCTATCTATAAGTCCTCTTTGATATATATTATAGGATGTCGTTTTGTGTCGGAGATAGTTTGCCGTATATTTATTACCAGACGATTTCACGCGTTTGTCCACACTTCCGACAGACACAAAGAGATAGCAATAATACGGGAGGTCAGTTTACCTACGTGTCTATTGGCAGACTTGGAAGGATCAAAGCTCTCCCTAATATCGACCCACACATTCCGCTCGATTTTACAGTTAACACCAGGTATAGGGACCACCCTCGAATTACGGTTGATGTTGCCGATCAGATTGCACAGTTGATAGAATATACATAATATTCTAGTTTCATCCAAAATAGTTATAACTTTCCCCTTATATATGTATATGAGGCAATCACTATATAACCTTTCAAATATATACAATTAACGACTAATTCTTTAATAATTATCGTCAATTGACAAACTAAAAACGAAATTTTTTCCAATACAATACAATTTACTGATCGTTATAATTATATCATATAAAGTCCCGTGCAGAAATTGCCCCACTTGGCCCTACTTGAAATAGGGCTTTAGCAAGGGTCTGACTAGTTTTCCTAGTTTCTTGCAAGGCCCTTGTTAGGGCCCTATTTTAGACAGGGAAAAGTGGGGCAATTTCTGCACGGGGTTCGTCATCTTTTTTATGATTTGAAAACAACATTTAATTAATTCATTTTGAAGTACAACAAAGTTGAACTGTTAATTGAAAAAATGAGCCTTTTTTCAGATTATAAAGAAAGCTAATAAATTGACATGAACTAGTAATTTGGAAATTAGATCATTTGTATATTGTTTGCCCGTAATCAAATTTTTTTGATACCTCTTGATAAATTGAAACACTTATTAAAAGATTTCGAAAGTTTTTTTTCATAAATTAAGGGTTTAAATTTGAAGATTAAATGGATCCGATGAATTGTCTTGTTTGGAACTGGTTTTTGTTGATAAAGAAGGAGTGACTTTTGCAATTCAATGCAGTGAATGTAAGTAAAAACACCTGTAGAGTCTGTATAGATCGCAAAAAGGGGTGGCCGGTAAAATCCAAAGCTGATATAAAGCTTGTTCCACATTTCGCCTTAGGATGGCACCACCCCTCAGCTAGGGTCGGTAATTGTTACATTGTGCAAACGAAAATACTATTGTTACACAAAAAAAACAGACCAAGAACTAAATAAATATTATATAATAAATAATAATAATATTCAGCAGAATATAAAAAATTAAATAAAGCATTTTTTATATACCCGTGCAGAAATTGTCCCACTTTTCATCCCTAATCTTTAAAATAGGGCTTTAGCAAGGGTCTAACTAGTTTTCCTAGTTTCTTGCAAGGCCCTTGTTAGAGCCCTATTTTAAATAGGGAAAAGTGGGGAAAAGTGGGGCAATTTCTGCACGGTTATCTCAAAGAGAAATTTCAATATCTTCTTTTTAAAACTAGTCAGTTTGATATCAGAATCGATGTTTTTGTATCAATCTTTTTTTTTAAGGATAATATCATCCTTTTTATCTGCTCTCGTTATTTTCCAATATATTCTTTGATATACGCGCGTATATATAAAGTCTATGAAATACCGGAAACAGAAGCGATGGCATAGAACAGAGTAAACACTGAAAATGGAAATTCCTGAATAATTCAACTGGAAAAATGATGATTCATCCGATAACCTTTTTTGAAGAAAACAATTTTGTCTAGAACGATTTCGGTGTTTCTACAAAAGAACCAGCTACCGTCCAATTTTCTACTTGAGAAAACTTGTTTCTGTTTTTTTTTTTTTTTTCATTTTAGGTATTATTATCAAATTTAAATAATTTGTCTTTTTAAATTATTTTCCCAAAAAAAAAAAAAAAAAGAAAAACATAAAAATCTAGATATATTTTTATGTTTTTATTATACGTGTTTTCCGAGAAGACATCACGAAATATTCGCAGGACCTTCTATAAACGTTAATCAACCCTAACTTCTCCTTTAGAGAGAGAGATATATATAAAAAAAAGTATAATATAAAAGTTTCCTAAATTGACATTACATGTTGAGACATTTTTTTAATGTAAAACGAAACATTAATAGTCGAAAAAAAGTAATTAAGAATGATATAACTCAATGAGATGCATGTTAAGACGCAGTCGTCAGAATGATCGCGAGACTAAGATAACAAGTCGATCGAGACCAACCTGACGCCTTGGGTTTATTCTAAGTTGTTGGTCGTCTAAGGTTGTATATATCTTAAGAAGAAAAAGAGATTAAATATCGATTCATCCCTCGAACCAGATTTCGCCTCGTTAATCTCACACAAACACCGCTCTTCTATATGTCTCTATTTTAATTCCGATAAACCTTCAACAACATGATCTTATTTTTGTTTTTCGATAATATAAGGAAGAAAAAGAATTTATAAATTCTTTCGACACTTTAAATATTAAATTAACAACGAAATGCAAATTCTCGATAATTAATAAAATCGTTAGGTGAGACTTATTTATTTAAATAAAAAAAAATGCCCCAGTGCAAAATTTTCTCAATTAATTTTCGTATCTCAACAAACAAAAATTTGATTTTCAGTATTTTTTATTTGGAATAATTAAGACTATTAATTATTTTCCTTAAATACTGCGTGGGAAAAGTTCTAAATAAATAAAAATTGACAGAAAAGTAAAAAAAAGACATGTTCCTAAAGTTTCGAACGTTCAAATGAACGAAATTTATTTATTTCCAAAAACCATGTTGAAGTCCACAACGTTTATGATAAACGATTATTAAGAAAAATATTTTTTTGTTAGATAATTTTTGTCTAAAACAAATTTTTGCAATTTTTTTAATCAACTGCGAAAAGAAAAATTTGTAGACAATAAATATTGTTTTTGGCTTGAAAAAATATTAATTTTTTTCTGAATCGTTGATGATAAACGTTGTGGACTTCAACTTGGTCTCCAAAATCAAATTTTATTTTTGTAATTTTGAGTAATCTATTCAAAAATAAATTATAAAGCTTCAAAATATTTAATTTACGTTTTTGCTTTTTATTGCAGTTAGTAATTTTTGGAAATATTCATATCGAAAATATATTTCGTTCATTTGAACGTCCACAACTTTTGGATCATAAAAAGACATATACTTTTCATATTTTATGATATATTTTTTTGTTTCTGTTAATTTTTATTCTTATATTAAAAACTAGTAATTTTTAATTTGATACCCCTTTCAAAATTGCAAAAAACTGCGGAATTAATTCTTATATTATAAAAACTAGTAATTTTGAATTTGATATCACTTTGCAAAATTGCAAAAAACTGCGGGAATTAAAATTGTGGTTATTTCTACAAATCGATCAAAGTTGAAAATTTCTAAATCGAAATTCGAAAGATTATCTTAATTAAAGAATAATTTGGTGCTAATTTTCAAAAAATTTAAATGGCATCAAAGTTTATTGAATTAAAAAAAAGAGTAGTGAGTTATATCAATAAAATTTTAAATGAGATATTAAAATTTTATCATGTGTTTAAATTTCTAGATTTCACCCCTGAAATAAAGTGGACAGTCATTTTCAATTCCTTCTCTTTCTGATTAGACTTTTGGATGGGTCATTTTAGGCGACGAGGTATGTGGCTCCCTCGTCCTTCCTGCTTATCTCAAGTGTTTCGAAATTGGGCATGTTTTGCTTCTATTGTCCCTAATTAGAAGCCGTTTAAACGTTGGCCTAACGAAACGACCATCAGTCGAGAAAAAAAAACGATCAAGATAACGTAAGGAAGGAAAGGAATGGTCAACGAAACAGTTCCACGCATTCTGATCATTTCGGAATGATGACAACATTTCTATATACACGTCTCAATATTTGCATTATATATTGCAGAGGAATAAGATTTGAAAATTTTTCTTTTTAATTTAATGAATATAAATAAATTGTTGCTAAGCAATTTTTATTAAAAATTTTTAATAGAGAATAGCAATTTTTTTCCACGTACAGATAATAGAGAGAAACACTTTCAGGGACGAAATTTGTTTGAGTCAAATAATTGATAAATTGGTAGAGATAATTTTATTTTTAAAAAATCCTTCATCAAAATCTAAAAAGAAAAAAATTCCGTTTTATAAAAATTTAAACAAGTTTTAGAGTAAGGTATTCGGAAAATTCTTCAAACAGGTGATATTTCATCCTTTGCACCCTTTAACCTGCGTCTATAACGTTATCTTCCTTATCAAAAGCGACATTTGACTTTTCGCAAGTGTCAACTAAGATTTATTAAATCCTAGCGTGAGTCGACGATAAGATAAGAAAACTATT
Organism: Leptopilina clavipes; assembly: GCA_001855655.1. Classification (NCBI taxonomy): domain Eukaryota; kingdom Metazoa; phylum Arthropoda; class Insecta; order Hymenoptera; family Figitidae; genus Leptopilina; species Leptopilina clavipes. The sequence continues at coordinate 15,143 of JUFY01032707.1, forward strand.
ACCGAGAGGCCTGAGAGAATTTTTTCTCGGCAGCACTTTCTTCGAATGAGTAACAACCTACAAGAGAAAACACGCAGGAGGGATCTATCATGGTATATGCTTTAGGGATCGTTCAACTAGTACAGATCGACAAGGATAAGAGCATGTATTTAAGAATGCTTTTAAGAGATTCATTTCGGGTCCCTTGCTACTATAATAGATAGTCAGAGAGGTATATCTTTCTAAAGCGTAACATCGACCCTCATGCTTCCTTTTTTTTTATTTTATTTTTTGCAAAAAAAAGGACCACAAGCCAAGGCATTAAAAACGAGGACAACACTAGCTCTCTTCCTCCTTGGATTCTTAAAATTCAAATAGGCGATAACATTTTTTTTAATGATGATTTTCAACAAAATCATGGTTTCAGTATACCCGAAAGCATGTCAATATATCAGAACAGTCGAGTTTATTTTCGTAAAACTGAAAATTTCAAAAATATACTCCTTTTTTGGAGGTTAGAAACTCGGTCAAATGATAAAAAATTTTAAATAATATTACAAGGGGATATTTTATATTTTTACGCTCGATAAGCGGTAAGGACGCAATATATGCGTAAAATCAGCATATTACTGTTATATATATTTAAAATACAAATTATCACAGTATTTTAAAATTCTATAATTAACTCACCCTCCAGAAAAGTGACACAAATTTTCCTTGAAGATATATTTTCTCATCATATGTGGTGGTAGACTGAAGACCGCTCTCATTAAACAGCAAAAAAAGACTCCAAATTCACTTAATCTTTTGAACACAACACTCGCGTACTACTAAATATTGAAATAAATTTTCTACGATTTAAATTCACGCACTGTTTGGATAACTGAATCCAGCCTTTTCAAGGTCATTCTTTTCCATTTTATTATGGTCGTCCATTAGGCCATCGTCTCTTTAAATAGTTTACACCATCAGAATATTCCCGCGAAATTCCACGTAATGGCATTTTCGAGCCATATTATCGATAATATTGCTTTAATAATAAAAGCATATATATAAAGTCCGAAAGTTTCGAGTGTGAGGTTAAAGGTCCTGGGAATCTAGAGGAGGGTGTCAGGTATGGAAATTTAAGGGACTGACATAGGTGTGTGGGAGAATGTTCGCGACGAATCCTGTCGACTGGTCGCCACCCTGACGCCCGTGAGCTTGTTCCTTTGAGCGGCGAAGAACGTTTACATTACTCGACCCGACGAATATAATATTATGAATCACATATACCTTATCCCCATGGAGGCTATATGCATATAAGCCACAAAGTCAAAGGTCAGCCCGCCTCAAGAAGACGCGTTTCATTGTCCTTCCACAGTGCAAAATCTTATGCCGCGCCCTTTTTTGTTGGGGGGAAAAAAAAACGAAAAAAAGTTGCAATCTAGGCAAAGAAGGATGATGAAAAAATGTTAAACTTTGATAAAGCGTATACGAATTTGTAATTTCCACTCGCGTATTATTATATCACTATACAATTTTACACTATTATTAATTTTTAGCAACGTTCCCGGAAAAATTGTTCACGGATACTAATGAAATAAACCAGATACCATATCTATATATATATATATCTAGATACATATATGAGGCATTTTTTGTGTAATGTCCCAAGTGAAAAATCCAATTTCTCGGATCGAAATGAAACTTTGGGGAATTATTGTCCTATCCGGTAGTAATATAACCCAAAAAAAATTTTTCACTTTTTTGAAAATTTGGCGGTGGTAGAGAGGGGGCAATATCATCAATTTTGTTAGACACCGCCTACTATTCTTATTTTTCCTGTCTGTACATTTAAAGTAAAAAATTCAAATGGAAGTGCATCCTACATATTTTTTAATGCTCTTTTGATTAAGCAATTTTGTTTTTTAATATTTTCAAAATTTGACCTTTATTTTCAAAAATTAAACACAAATTTGCTATTTTCTCAAAAAAGGCATTTTTAAAAATTTTTTTAATGGTTGCAAACGAAAGCTGAGCTTTTTTACTATAAGTATACCAAATTTCATGATGCCGTTTTTTTT
>JUFY01032709.1:6257-26505 GCA_001855655.1 Leptopilina clavipes
ATTCCCCCCCTCAAAAAAAAAAAAAATACAATCACAATATTCGTGAGAAAAATATATAAATACACCCGACTCAATCAGAGTAAATAAACAAAATTTTTAATTATTCCATAAACAGATAATTAAAATAAAAGATCTATAATTATATAAAATATAAATATAAAATAAATATAAAATCTATAAAATCTATAAAATCTATAAAATCTATAAAATATGTTAAATCATTGAAAAAGTGCGACTTGACTTTAAAAAATTCAGGAAACATATCTCTATTAGAAACAGTAAGGACCATTTTGTTTTGAAGATAAATCGTTTTTACAAAACAACGAAATATGTTTTTCTTCTTTTCCTATTAACACGTTTACTTTCATAAGATATTCGACTTTGGTAATTTTTTTTTCTTTTCTTTTCTTTAAATTAGCTGCCGACAAAGCTATTTTCAGTATATATTGTTGGAATAAGCTACTGCTTCGAGATTAAATCTTAAAACTTAAGGGAAAAAAAAGTCAAAGTAGCAAGATCGTATATCGGTGATTTACTGCCCTTTTGTGTGTGGTTAATTATACGCTAAAAAAAATAGACAACTCATAATTAAGAGTTTTTCCAGAAAAGTATACATTAAAAAATAAAATATCCTGAAAAATCATATAGTTTTCCACGAAAAACAAAATATCAGTTTTAATTTGTCGAAAATATTATAATCATATATATTAATATTATTAACTCCCTAAATCTAAATTAGTAAACATTTTTACCTATTGTTTATAATTAGTGAATAACTTTTTGCTTTCGGATTATAGTTAAAATTCACTGATAAATTAGTAAAAAAAATAGACTAGTTTATTTGTTGACTATTTATTAGTAAAATTAAACTAATTCAATAGCAAGAAGTAGAATTTTTTACTATTTGATACTAAAATGAAACAAATTCAATAGCAAAAAGTAAAATTTTTTTACTATTTGTTAGTAAAATGAAACTAATTCAATAGCAAAAATAATTTTTTTACTATTTGTTAGTAAAATTCAACTAATTCAATTGCAAGAAGCAGAATTTTTTACTATTTTTTAGTAAAATTTAACCAATTCAATAGCAAAAATAATTTTTTTACTATCTGTTAGTAAAATTAAACAAATTCAATAGCAAAAAGAATTTTTTACTATTTGTTAGTAAAACTAAACTAATTCAATTGCAAGAAGTAGAATTTTTTACTATTTGTTAGTAAAATTTAACTAATTCAATAGCAAAAAGAATTTTTTTACTATTTGATACTAAAATGAAACAAATTCAATAGCAAAAAGTAAAATTCTTTTACTATTCGTTAGTAAAATGAAACTAAATTCAATAGCAAATAGAATTTTTTTACTATTTGTTAGTAAAATTAAACTAATTCAATAGCAAAAAGAATTTTTTTTACTACTTGTTAGTAAAACTAAACTAATTCAATTGCAAGAAGTAGAATTTTTTACTATTTGTTAGTAAAATTTAACTAATTCAATAGCAAAAAGAATTTTTTTTACTACTTGTTAGTAAAACTAAACTAATTCAATTGCAAGAAGTAGAATTTTTTTACTATCTGTTAGTAAAATTAAACTAATTCAATAGCAAAAAGAATTTTTTTACTACTTGTTAGTAAAATTAAACTAATTCAATTGCAAGAAGTAGAATTTTTTACTATTTGTTGGTAAAATTTAACCAATTCAATAGCAAAAATAATTTTTTTACTATCTGTTAGTAAAATTAAACTAATTGAATAGCAAAAAGTAGAATTTTTTTACTATTTGGTAGTAAAATGAAACTAATTTAATAGTAAAAAAAATTTCTTTACTATTTGATTGTAAAATAAACTAATTCAATAGCAAAAAGAATTTTTTCTATTTTGTTAGTAATATTAAACTAATTCAATTGCAAGTAGTAGAATTTTTTACTATTTGATTGTAAAGTTGAACTAATGCAATAGCTAAAAGAATTTTTTTTACTATATTTTACTATATTTACTGATAAATGAGTAAAAAATAATCTACTTTTTGCTATTTATTAGTAAAAAAATTTAACTAATTCAAAAGCAACAAAATTTCTTTTTATTTATTAGTAAAATTTAACTAATTGAAAAGCAAAAATTTAGTCACTGATTCAAATTTAGAGATTAATAATAAAGAATCGTAATAGTAATAATAATAATAGTAATAATATTATTAAGTGTGAATGATAAAACTTTAATAACAAAAAGAATAACGAAAATTAAAGAATGACCATTAATGCGTATAAATTAATGATCCATTGTCATGAAGAATATAATGATTTTTTGACCCTCACGAAAGTAAGCCCATTGATTCCAATCTGAATAATCGGTAGGTACTTTATAAAATTTTACTTGTAGTAAATTCCAGCTTAGGATTTTAGTTAATGAGGTACCCAACAGATTTTACACCACCCACAACAATAAAAAGTGGTTTGTAATTTACTGCAAAATTACTCCTTAGGAAATATCAATTCGTTGAGATGACTTGCCCTCTCTATCATTTGACAATATATACATATTTTATATATACATGAAAACCGCAATACAACAAGATTTGTGGTTTAAAGACAATATTGTTCGACAACCGCAAAATCTGCATATATTATGACAAACCACAAATCAGCTTGGAATATAATGCAAAAGCCCTAATATATAACTTTTAGGCAAAGAGCAATAAATGCAATATATACCTTCATCTTTTCGAAAATGCAATTACAAGATTATATGATGACAACATTACAACCCGTTCTCTCAAAAGTATTTTGTTGGAGACTTACGATCCTTTTATGAGAGAAAATCCCCTCCTCCTTTTGTGATTGTGGAGATTTTTATATTATGGGAATACAATGGGATTAATATAACTGTTGTGGGTATAGTTTGAAGAAACACTTGGAGATTTTCAACCCTTTGTAGTTTATGTTTGTTTTAGGGATTGTGGTAAATTTTCATATAGTTTACAGACTACGGGCTTTTGCCCAGACTGATATATACAATATAATTTTCTGCCAGCAGACAATAATGTTTTCCGTTTCATTTTAGAAGGAAAAATGGCATTTCTTAAGAAGGAATGCTAAAATGATATTTTAATCTTTTCTATATGCGCGCCATACAAATTTAATATAAGTAGGGACGAAATAACAACATCGGGGACAATGTTCCTTTAATATCAGAGGCGCGGTCAGGATTTTCCCTCCGATCAGCATTTTTGGAAAAACCTATAGAGAAAAATTGGTGCACAAAAACTATATTATCGCATATACAAGTGGGCGGAGATTCATTACCACAATATATATATACACAAGCTTTCAATTTTTCCTGTATTCATAATTTTCAACATACTATTCAAATTAATGCGGAAAATTTATTCAAAACTGTAAATGGGATATTTATTGTTCTTTATTATCCTAATATTAAAACCTAATCGTTTAGGAACACAGGACAAAATATTTTCTCTAAAGTTCTAATATGAAATCTTTTTCTAACCTTCCGAAACTTTTATGCATAAAAATTTCAACAAAATTTTCCGGTAATATTCCATCATTTGTCATTATATTAAATTTTGATTCAAAATAATATCGAGCGGGAAAATTCCAGTGGAACATTTAGGAAACGTTCCACTGGAATATCAAAGAGGAATCTTCCACTGAAATATTTACAAAAACCCTTCATTGAAATATCGAAGGAACCTTCCACTGGAATATTTTGGAAACATTTCTTTGGAATATTTAGGAAACACTATTGGAATGTCGAAGGAACCTTCCACTGAAATATTTTGGAAACATTTCTTTGGAATATTTAGGAAACACTATTGGAATGTCGAAGGAACCTTCCACTGGAATATTTTGGAAACATTTCTTTGGAATATTTAGGAAACACTATTGGAATGTCGAAGGAACCTTCCACTGTAATATTTTGGAAACATTTCTTTGGAATATTTAGGAAACACTATTGGAATGTCGAAAGAATCTTCCACTGGAGTATTTTGGAATAATTTTATTGGAATATTTGGGAAACACTATTGGAATGTCAAGGAAACCTTCCATTGAAATAGTTTAGAAACATTTCATTGGAATATTTAGGAAACACTGTTGGAATATCAAGGGAAACCTTCCACTGGAATATCGAAGGAACCTTCCATCGTCATATTTAGGAAATTTTTCATAGGAATATCAGAGGAACCTTTCATTGAAATATCAAGGAAATCTCCCACTGGAATATTTTAGAAACATTTCATTGGAATATTTAAGAAACATTATTAGAATCTCGAGGCAACATTCCACTGAAATATTTAGAAAATCCTCCATTGAAATATCGGGGAAACTTATTCCTTTGGAATATGTAGGAAACATTTCATTGGAATATCAATCAGGAAACCTTTAATTAAAATATCAAGAGAACCTTCCACTGGAATATTTAGGAAACACTATTGGAATCTCAAGGAAACATTCCATTGAAATATTTTAGAAACATTCCAGTGGAATATTTGGGAAACACTATTTTGGAATCTTAAGGAAATTGAAATATCGAGAGAACCTTCCACTGGAATATTTTGGAAACATTTCTTTGGAATATTTAGGAAACACTATTGGAATCTCAAGAAAACCTTCCATTGGAATCTCAAGGAAACCTTCCATTGGAATATTTTAGAAACATTGCAGTGGAATATTTGGAAAACACTATTTTGGAATCTCAAGGAAACCTTCCATTGGAATATTTTAGAAACATTCCATTGAAAGATTTAGGAAACACTATTGGAATATCGAGGGAACCTTCCACTGGAATATTTAGGAAACATTTCATTGGAATATTTTGGAAAACTTCCACTGGAATATCGAGGGAATCTTCCTTTGGAACATTCAGGAAACTTTCGAAATCCCCACTGAAACATAAAGGGAATATTCCACTGGAATATCAAGAGAATTTTCCTCTGGTACACTTACAAACTTCCACTGTAATATTAAGGGAATATTCCTCCGGAATATCAAAGGAACATTCCTCAATATACCTGCTTCATTTCCCTAATATTCCGAAATAAATGAGAAAAAATGTCAAAATATTCCAAACTGAAGTCTTCCAGGGAATATTCAAAAAAATCTTTCCTTAATATTTGAATGGAAAATTCTCTAAATGTTCCTGTGGAAGATTCTCAAGAATATTACCATCAGAACATTTGAATATTACTAAGTAAGCTTCTGGTAATCTTTAAGAAACAACATACAAGTCTTATCTTATGAGTGTAAAAATACTGCGGTTCAAATCAATTTTTTTCCTAACTTTTACTCTATGAAAGAAAGAAATTCCTCATCTGAAAGGAAAATTCTCATTAGTGATGAGAATTGTAAATCTAAATATAACAAAATAGTTTGCACCAATTCGAAGGAAGTGTTCTTTTCCAATAATAGGGAGGGGAAAAAAAAAGAATACTGTGATTAATTTTAACAAAAAAAAGAAACAAGAAAGAAATGATTCGAAACATAAAGGTGAATGTGGTTACAAAGAGGGCGTATAGGGCGCCATGGTAACGAGAAGATCTTGATTTGTTTGCATTTAGTATAGTTACCATTGCGACTGCGCTCCTATCCCCACTATTTCGAATCCTGTGAGCCAGACTTCTGTTTACAATGTCAGCTGTCAACATTGGGTACAAACAGGAGGAAACTCCTCCCACTAGGCGGCGCCAGGTGATTCGTATTAAGAACCCTGCACGTGCCGCATTTTTTCCCCAATCATTATCATTCTGATGGATCATGCAAAATCACCAAATCAAATGATATTTTTTTCATTTATCAAGTTGTGTAATTAAGACAACAATAGTTTAGTTAAATAGGGAAATTTATTCGAACAGGAATCGAACAGAATCGTCTAGAGAAATTAGTTTCCTAATAACTATTAGGTACAAGAAGGAAACTTGTTTAAACTTTGAAAAAAAGCCTAGTTTTCATAGGTGGGGGAAACAAATTTCCTTTGTTTACAATCCCTTTTCCTGGATTCGTAACACTGTATTCTGTATTTGTTTCCACGAAATCGGGAATGTTTTGCCCTATGCTCACCAAGCATTGCTCGGGTCAGAGGGGGGGAGACAAGTACTGCAACAAACTCCCGAGTGCCACCAGTTTGCCATTGGCTGACGTCCGCCCAACGGGCGCAACCAACCGACTCGAGGGTGGAGCCTCCCGGTCGCTATAAACTCTGAAGCTTGGTGGGGAAGTGTTCAGATCTGTGCGGCTGGTCCGACGTATCGCTTCGTCAGTCGCAGTCGACCGTCCACTACTTCTCTATTCAACTCTCGTTCCGCAAGTGATTTTCAAGTTATTCGTGCATTTGAGAAAAGAACTTTTTTCATGAACATTCTTGTGAGAAGTGTGAATAACTAGTGTGAAACGTGAATTTTAAAGGAAGAACAAAAAACAGTGAAACTATCAGAAGACTAATTATGGTGAACATGGAGAGTGCAAGTGAGCAGCATACAGTGACGGCCTCGCCACCACCCAGAGCAACTCTCAAAAGTAATTTCAGCATTCGCAGTATTGTTCCAGAAGCTTGTGCAGGAACTCCCGCACCATCCGTCAGTCAATCGCTGTCGCCAATTGATCATGTTGACGATAGTGACGATTGCAGTGATCTCGACGTGACTGGTGACGGTGCTGAAACACCACCTCTGGACTGTTCAAGGAATTCCTCAACTTGTAGTCCAGGTTCGCAGAAGGATCCCTCCAGTGAGGAGAAGAAGAAATCGGAGAAACCACCATTTAGTTACAATGCTCTAATTATGATGGCAATTAGAGAAAGTCCCGAGAAAAGATTAACCCTTAATGGAATCTACGAGTACATTATGCGCCACTTTCCCTACTATGAAAACAATAAACAAGGCTGGCAAAATTCCATTAGGCACAATTTGTCCCTAAACAAGTGCTTCGTCAAGGTGCCGAGACATTATGATGATCCGGGTAAGGGAAACTATTGGATGTTGGACCCGAGTTCGGAGGATGTGTTCATTGGTGGAACGACGGGAAAATTGAGAAGAAGGACAACCGCTGCATCCAGATCGAGATTGGCGGCGTTCAAACGAAGTGTCGTCTTGGGTGGTTTCTATCAAAATCCATACGCACCACCAGGATGGCCCAGTTCATTGTACACGTTGCCCTATCTCCACAGGGCTGGTTATTCGGTGAATGCGGCGGCGTACACGACACCAGCGGGTTATCCAGCGAGTTTGCTCCCTGGTGCAGTGCCGACGACAACGTCGCCGAGTATTCCCTGCAAGCCTCAACCTCTACCTGCGGCGGCTCCTCCAGCTCATGGCGCCTTCTCCATGGAGAGGCTCCTCCAAGCACCAAGTGGATATCCAACTGGTATTGCCGCTCCAGGACTTACGCCGACGGGTAGTCCGTACGACTTCTACACAACATTGAGGTCGTTAGCCGCTCATCAGCATCAAGCCGCTGTGTTTAATCAACAACCCCGGTATCTCAATCAGCCGCTGATGAGTCAACCTGCCTCAACGACAGCATCACCTGGAAGTAGTCCTGAGCCAATGTCCTCACACTCGCCACCAGTTTCGATATGCAACAACATCAGTCAACAACAGGCCATGAGTCTCTCTCACAATCCTCAATTACTTCTTAAACCAATCACTGTCCTCACTGGCCGACAGAGCTGAATTTCCATCAGCAGGTAATATGCAAAACAAAACAAAAAAATGGAAAATTGCCACATCCTGACCTATCAGAATGTAACGGACAATTTTTCCCCCCAACATGAATTTTAGTCATTCTTCGAACGGTGATTGTCTGCCATTACTTGGATTATTTTCTGCAAATAATCCTGCAACAAATTAATTACAATGTCAACGAAGATAAATTACAATTTATTCATCATCGATATTGTTAGCAATTATAAATTATTTTCTTCTTCAAAAAAGTCGTATTTTAACTCCAAGTTCAATGGCAGTCAAGTTTAGCTTTTGAGAATAAAATAATATTTCTCCTTGAGAAATAGTTTTAGCTTTCCAAAATTTTGTTTTCTCGATAAAAAGCGCATATTTTTCTCAATCTTATTATCTTTTTTTTGCATAGAAAAAATATATCGACACTAGAAATTGACTTTGTGATCTAAAAATCACAAAAGTATTTCTACATTCTAATTGGACTATTTATTGCATAAAAAGTTATATTAAAAAAAAAAAAAAAAAACCATTCTCGATTGTTTTTTTGGGAAAAAATTTCGATACCAGTATTTAAAATTGAGTTTATAACTTGCTAATTTTTCGTAACCAAATGTTAGAATATAGTTTGTTTTTTTTTGTCGGGCTCATTTCAGCCTAAAAGTGATCATTTAAATATTGTATAGAAAGTATACTAAAAAAGAGAAAAAAATATGTAAATATTTGGGTAGGCGTAGCGCGTAAGACGTGATCTCCCTCTCGTTGTAATAGTTTATAATGTATATTGTAATTATATCAAGAGAAACACATATGTAAATATTATTTAGTATTGTGAATTCGCCAAAATGTTTAAATATTCGAATGTGTAAATAAGAATTGTGATGAAAGATTATCATTCTCGAATAAATAAATGTTACAATCTTTTGCATAAATAATCTTTGCATAATTTATACAAATATACCTTCATTTCCTTTTCCCAATTATGTCATTTTTACATTAAGTTAATTTTTTACTTAAAAAATTAATTAATTCATTAATTTAATAATAATTCATTTGATTTACATATTTATTTATTATAAAAGATATTTTTCCAAATATTTCATAAATTCAAATTCAAATGCTAATTAAATTATTGATACTAATTTTCTTTTGCAAATATTATTATTATTAATATAATTATTGTTATTATTATTACTATTATTAATATTATTATTATTATTATTATTATTATTATGCAACTATTTTTGGAATACTTACATAAAAAATAAAGTCGAAAAGGGATAAAGAAGATATTCAAGGTAAGTTTTGAATTTTTCGTATTTATTTTTACTAACATTTAGAATGTCTTTGTCTATTTTTTTATTTATTTTCACCACTATTGGAATTCTAATTTATTATTAGATTTAGAACATTCATATTTTTCTTTATCAAAATTCTTATTTAACGTAATTTTCATTATGGAGAATTTTAATTTAACAAAAATTTGTCAAACCAATTTTTATTTAAGTGAATCGTTATTTGATGAAATTTTTTTTGTAACGAATTTGCATTTAAATAATTTGATTAAATTTTAGTTCAAATAATTTCCAATGGATCAAATTTTTGTTTAATTAATTTGCAATGGATCAAATTTTTGTTTAATTAGTTTGTATTTGGTCAAAATTTTAAAGTAAATAATTTGCATTTGATCAAACATTGAATTAAATAATTTTCAATTGACCAAATTTTGAATCAAATAATTCTAATGAAATTTTAATTCAAATAATTTCCAATGGATCAAATTTTTGTTTAATTAATTTGCAATGGATCAAATTTTTGTTTAATTAGTTTGTATTTGATCAAATATTGAATTCAATAATTTTCATTTGCCAAATTTTTGAATTAAATAATTTTTATTTGACCAAATTTTGAAATTTTGATCAAATTTTAATTCAAATAATTCACATTTGATCAAATTTTAATTTCCAAAAATTTCCTTTCGCTGTATATCATGAAAATTGTGTCTGGAAATCATTGGGGGAAAACTCATGGAATCGACAAGGAAAAATTTACAGAAGCTCATCAAAATTAATAAAAAAAGGCTATAAAAAAATGGTTTCCGCAAAATGACAAATTATTCTCAATCGGTTACAAAATCCACTCTTCCCATTTTATATTTATAATCTCGGTGTTTATTTTCCCCAAAAACGGAATATTTTCCCTACTTAAAAAGTCATTAACGAATCAATTTAGTTAATTACCAGGTAGAATGAATTTCACCTATTTCTCTATTGTATTACCGAAAATATTTACAACTTGTGTCAAATTGTTTCTGATAGAAAACAATGGCATCGAAATTGGCAACAATAGATACAAAATATTGATATTTAAATATTTGTCTTTAGAAAAATGCAACTAACAATAAATAATGTGTGTGTGTGTGTGTGTGTGTAATAAAATCGAGAGGAACCATCGTAAAATCCCAACAGTGGTGCCATTTTCGCGTATAATATTGTGGTCCAGATGACGAAAATTCAAGCGACATAAACCGCAATATATCCTAATAAATTTTTATTGACCCGAAAAGTCAAGTTTTGCGTCTTTCGTATTGAAACATATTCGGGCGGTTGGTAATTTTTCATTTATAAATGAAGGTTGCAACGAATATAATATAGTGAAACATATTTTCCCGAGAGTTGGTTGTAAAATATATAACAGGCAGAACCCGCCGACTGTCAAAACATGGTTTATAAAAGTTTTGACGGTCAAGAAAAAAAAAAGAGAGAATGAACAAAGACCAGCGAGAAATGGTCCCTCTTGTAATGAGAATACTGCTTTATTGCTCCAATATAGTCGTAAACTATACATTTTCCAGGATGTTTGGCCTTGGAATTTCCCCATAACTTGGGATGTAAAAGTACCTCGCATCTCTCCTTTTGGCTTGAAAATATTAACAGAGAAACCATAACTGTCTCTAGCGAGTCATTGTATTTTTCTCGCACTACGAAACTATTTCTCACTCAATTCTTTTAAATATATACTAGAGAAAAACACATGTGTGTGCTCTTCCTTCTCTATAAGCAGAAAATCCCTCCCAGCAGGAGATTCATGTGAAAGGATGTTACTTTTTCAGAAAAGAAAGAGAAAGAGAGAAAATCGAGTCGCAAATTACCAATGACAAGTAATTTATTTCAAAAAAAACTGCTCTAGTGACATTAACACTTAAATGTCAGTAGTGGCTGTAGTTCAATTCTTTCTCTGTTTATAAATAAAATTATCACAAGTACTGGAAAAAAAATTTGATTCAACTCATCGATTATTAGTAACTTTTACTATATTTACAAAATAAAACCAGAACTGTCTGAAATTTCTGTCAATTTTTACTATTTCCGAAGTAAATTTTACTATTTCCAAAGTAAATTTGATTAAAAATCACTTCCGGAGTAAAATTTTCTATTTCCAAAGTAAATTTGAGTAAAATTCACTTCCGGAGTAAACTTTACTATTTCCAAAGTAAATTTTAGTAAAATTCACTTCCGGAGTAAACTTTACTATTTCCAAAGTAAATTTTAGAAAACTTTACTATTTCCAAAATAAATTTTAGTAAACTTTACTATTTCCAAAGTAAATTTTAGTAAACTTTACTATTTCCAAAGTAAATTTTAGTAAACTTTACTATTTCCAAAGTAAATTTTAGTAAACTTTACTATTTCCAAAGTAAATTTTAGTAAACTTTACTATTTCCAAAGTAAATTTTAGTAAAATTCACTTCCGGAGTAAACTTTACTACTTCCAAAGTAAATGTTAGTAAAATTCACTTCTGGAGTAAATTTTTTTTACTATTTTCGGAGTAAATTTTACTATTTTCAAAGTAAATATTAGTAAAATTCACTTCCGGAGTAAACTCTTCTATTTCCAAAGTAAATTTTAGTAAAATTCACTTGCAGAGTAAATTTTACTATTTTCAAAGTGAATTTTAGTAAAATTCACTTCCGGAGGGAATTTTTTTTTACTATTTCCGTGGTAAATTTCTTTATATTAAAATGAAAGAAAAAGAAAATTCACTCGATAATGGTAAGAATGTGATTGGCAATTTGATGAATCAACAGATCTTTACATAGGAACATATAGAGAAATGGTTACAAAATGAAATGATGAGGATCGATACGTCAGCTCTGCATATTTTATTTTCTGACGATGCACTGCGTCAGACGTCAGTGCTGCATGAGATTACATAATGGTGCAGTGGGGTCAAGAAATCCATTGTTCTGTACGAATAGATACATTATTCAATCTATATACATATAAATAAAATATATATAAAATCAATTTTCATTTTAACATTCTCTTAAAACTTTTATTATAAATGAAAAATATTTCAATTTTTTTTCCCCGTAAAATAAATAAATAAACAAAAAAGAAAAAAAAACGGACGTTCAATATTTTAAAATTAAGTGCAAATTATTTTCTCAAGATAGAATTTAATTCCTGTACTTTTATTTTAGAACAAAATTTTCTTATTACTGCGGGTGAATTGATATGTTACAAAGTGAAAAAAAAGTGAATAGTCTCTTCTTTTAAATTAAAGTTGCAAAATTAATTGAGTCTTGAAAACAAGTTTGGTTTCAAATTAAAATTATCATGATTCCAAAGTTCTGAATGAATTTTATTTCTTCCTTCTTCAATTTCTAGTTTTATTATATAAAAATATTGCACTAACGTATCAAAAAATAAATTATTTCTTAATTTTTAATACACAATTTTTACGTTTAATTGAAGTTAGTAATTATTTTAAATATTTGTATCGGAAAAGGTTTTCGATTTGAACGTGTTCTTAACTTTTGGTTCATAAATTAACTTGTGCACTGAAAAAAAAAATTTATTTGATTCAAATAACGAATTACTTGACCATTGTCAAATAAATATTTACCTGAAACAAATATTTTCTATTCAGCACGTTTCTTGTTTCATTGAGTTTGAATTTCGCGCCAAAATAATTCTCTAACTGTCCGTCCAGATGGCGTGTAAATTCGCTCACAAACGAGATGCAGTGGACGGAGTATAAGTATCACTGACCCGTCGATATTATTTATAAGATTCAATTTTAGTTTAAAAATAATCTTTATATTTAAGTATATGATAAATAATTATATTAATAGTAATAATAATAATAATATAAATAATAATAATAATAATAATAATAATAATAATAATAATAATAATAATAATAATAATACTAATAATATAAATAATAATGATAATAATATAAATAATAATAATTAATTAATTAATTAATTAATTAATTAAAAGTAACTAGATAATAAATTTGTAATTTTCAGTCAATGTTTTTTTCCGTTGCACACCTTGTGACTATTCATTAGACACATATATACGTATAATTATAAGTAAGGCCTGAACTTGATTTATTGAATTTCTCTGATCTAAACATAGTAACCTTTATAATGGAGATGTGAGTTTTTAAAAACGTATATATATGCGAATGATAGTGACAATGTAGTGAACAAATTTTATCGATATGCTTTCGTTCGTGCCACTTATAACCTGAATAAATTTCCATTGTAACAAAGTTTTGTGAACAGTTAAAGAAACGTGTGTATACTCAAATATATGTACACAAAAGAGCAAGTTTATAATAGACAACTATACATTGTATATAATAAACTCTACATTAGAAGCAATTTATTAATTACAAATTTATAAAGCACTATACACAATGTTATCGGGTTGCAAAAATAAGGTTAAAGAGTAAAAATAAACTTTGAGACGCGTGTCTTTCATTAATTATTAATTACACAGAATATGTTCCCGCTTCACACAACAAGGAGGTGCATATAATTATATATATACAATCAATGAATTTTACATTACATTTCATCCAATTCTCTTGTCACAAATATAATGGAATTTCCAATAAATGCTTTTTTATTTTATGAATAAAATTTATTTCATACAAGTCATTATTTCCACTATTTTATTTATTACTTCCATTATTTTATTTCTTACTTCCAGTATTATCACTATTCTACTTCTTCTACTCTTTTCTTTCTCCTTCAAGTATTTCCACTATTTTCTTTACTCCTTTCAGTATTTTCTTTCCTGCTGCTTCTAGTTTCCTTCCTCCTTTCAGTATTTCCATTATTTTCTTTCCTCCTTCCAGTATTTCCACTATTTTTTCTACTCCAACTACTATTTTCTTTCCTCCTAGTAATTTCACTATTTTTCCTACTCCTTGAACTATTTTCTTTCCTCCTAGAAATTTCACTATTTTTCCTACTCCTTGCACTATTTTCTTCCCTCCTTCTACTCCTCCTTCTTCCCTCCTTTCCATTATTTTCTTTCCTCCTAGAAATTTTACTATTTTTCCTACTCCTTACACTGTTTTCTATCCTCCTACTATTTCGATTATTTTTTTCCTCCTTCCAGTATTTCCACTATTTTTTCTACTCCTACTACTATTTTCTTTCCTCCTAGAAATTTCACTATTTTTCCTACTCCGTGCACTATTTTCTTTCCTCCTTCTACTGTTTCCATTATTTTCTTTCCTCCTGGAAATTTCACTATTTTTCCTACTCTTTACACTGTTTTCTATCCTCCTACTATTTCGATTATTTTCTTTCCTCCTTCCAGTATTTCCACTATTTTTTCTACTCCTACTATTTTCTTTCCTCCTAGTAATTTCACTATTTTTTCTACTCCTTGCACTATTTTCTTTCCTCCTTCTACTGTTTCCATTATTTTCTTTCCTCCTAGAAATTTTACTATTTTTCCTACTCCTTACACTGTTTTCTATCCTCCTACTATTTCGATTATTTTCTTTCCTCCTTCCAGTATTTCGGCTATTTTTTTTACTCCTTCTACTATTTTCTTTTCTCCTAGTAATTGCACTGTTTCTCCTACTCCTTGCCCTATTTTCTATCCTCCTACTATTTTGATGATTTTCTTTCCTCCTTCTAGTAATTTCACTATTTTTCCTACTCCTTACACTATTTTCTTTTCTCCTTCAAGCATTTTCACTATTTTTTCTTTTCCTTTCAGTATTTTCTTTCCTCCTGCTTCTAGTTTCTTTGCTCCTACCGGTATTTTCACTATTTTCTTTCCTCCTACTATTTTCGTCGATTTTCCTTTCTCTTTCAAGTTTTTTTTTACCATTTTCTTTTCACCTTCCAAAACTATTTGTATCAAATAAACTTTATTTGAGTCAATCAAATGGTATTTGAATCAAACAGAGAAATTATTGATTCTATTGCAGTTTATTTGATTCAAATAAGAATTGTTCGTTCCAAGTAAATATTTATTTGATATAATGGACAAGTAATCGGTTATTTGAATCAAATAAATTATTTTTTTCATCAGTGGTATGTGCTGAATTTACCTATATGAAAATAAATAATTCCTCATTAACACAACAAGCTGTTTGAGGTTGCGTCAGTAGGTCGAATGCATCTAACTGTCAATATTGACAATAAATTCAAGAGGCACGAGGAATTCTTTATAAACCTTGCCAATTTCCTCGTTCGTCCTCGTGAATTCATAAACATTTATGCCGGTGTGGTATATAAGAAAGACGCAAAGCAATGGGTCATTCGACATTGTCGAGCACGTATAGACAAAGAAGCCACACACGTACGTATATATATAGATATTCGTGGCGAGGGACGTGAAGGCGCGATATTGGTATGATACATTGAGACAATGAGGCGTAAATAAGATAATGGTCTCTACGCTCGTGTACAAACGAGGAAGAGTGTTTTAACTTGGAGCGTTTGAAGGGCCGAGAGATGATGGCATGAGAAAGAGAGACAGAAAGTCGAGAAAAGGAGACGCAGAATCAGACGCGATATGGGATTGTGACCCGCACAGCCTGCCTACTATATCAGACGTGCCTTGCATTATATACCTTAATTTTCAAGTACCCCGCTACTTGAACGGATCTTATTAAATATTAAGGTACTTGTACAAACTCGAGATAAACGCGAGCCACAACCACGCAAAAGAATTCTCCTCTCCACCAACACACATGTCCCCTATTTCCATATCAATTACCAACCCCAGATATTATAGGAGAAATTGCCTTTATTTGCAAATCGCAGGAATTTTTCGCTTTTGAAAGAGATTTAAAAAAGAATTCTGGAAAGTTGAGAAGGTGCGGGATGAAAATTTTAGGTTGTAAGAAGTTTGGTAACGGTGTCTGACAGCGCCTTCTGGACTTGATGAAGGGGGCATAGCATCACGTATCGCGAGGGGACAGTAAACACTTGCTCAGCCAATTGCTCCAAGTGGTCTCTGGTATGTATGCCGGGCACTGTGTGTCGCATTTACCAATGTTTGCGTGTACAAATGAGACGCCAAGGCGTGGGTCACGTCTCTCATTCCTGTCAGCAGAAGAAATTCGACATAAATTTTCTCATTATCTTCTACAATGTATCGAAGAAACATTGCATTGATTCTTTATCATTTTCACTGTTCCTTTTCTACTTCCACTATTTCCAATATATATTCTTTAATCCTTCCAAGTATTTTCAGTATTTTTTCCATTAAAACAATTATTTTCTTTCCTACTTGTTGTAATTCCACCATGTTTCCTACTTTTCCAGTATTTCCACTATTTTCTTTTCTTCTTCCACTATTTCCATTATTCTCTCTCTTCCTTCCAGTAATTCCACTATTTTTCCTACTCCTTCCACTATTTTCCCTACTTCTTCCAGTAATTCTGCTATTTTTCCTATTCCTTCCAATATTTTCTTTTCTCCTTCTACTATTTTCCTTTCTCCTTCCAGTATTTTCACTATTTTCCCTACTTCTTCCAGTAATTCTACTATTTTTCCTATTCCTTCCAATATTTTCTTTTCTCCTTCTACTATTTTCCTTTCTCCTTCCAGTATTGCTATTTTTTTCTTTTAGTACATTCTTCCCTCCTTCCAGTATTTTTTCCATTAAAAGTTAGTTTCTTTCCTACTTCCAGTAATTCCACTATTTTTCCTACTCCTTCCACTATTTTCTTTCCCACTTCCAGTAATTACACTATTCTTCCTATTTCTTCCACTATTTTTTTTCCTACTTGCAGTATTTCCATTATTTTCTTTCTTCCATCTAGTAATTCCATTATTTTTCCTACTCCTTCCACTATTTTCTTTCCTACTTGCAGTATTTACATTATTTTCTTTCTTCCATCTAGTAATTCCAATATTTTTCCTACTCCTTCCACTATTTTCCTTCCCACTTTCAGTAACTCCATTATTTTTCCTACTCCTTCCACTATTTTCTTTCCCACTTCCAGTAATTCCACTATTCTTCCTATTTCTTCCACTATTTTTTTTCCTACTTGCAGTATTTCCATTATTTTCTTTGTTCCTTCTAGTAATTCCATTATTTTTCCTACTCCTTCCACTATTTTCTTTCCTACTTGCAGTATTTCCATTATTTTCTTTCTTCCATCTAATAATTCCACTATTTTTCCTATTCCTTCTACTATTTTCTTTTCTCCTTCAACTACTTTCCTCTTTCCTTCCAATATTTCCACTATTTCCTTTCCTCTTTCTACTATTTTCCATTCTCCTTCTAGTATTTCCACTATTTTCTTTCCTCCGTATACACTTTTTCTAGATTTTCCTTTCTCCTTACAGTATTTCACCTATTTCCTTTCCTCCTTCTACTATTTTCCTCGATTTTCCTTTCACCTTCCAGTATTTTACCTATTTTTTCCACTCCTTCTACTCTTTTCCTCGATTTTCCCTTCTCCTTCCAGTATTTCACCTATTTTCTTTCCTCCTACTACTATTTTCCTCAATTTTCCTTTCTCCTTCCAGTATTTTCCAATTTTCCACCTATTTTCTTTCCTCCTACTACTATTTTCCTCGATTTTCCTTTCTCCTTCCAGTATTTCACCATTTTTTCCACTCCTTTCAGTATTTTTACTATTTTCTTTCCGCTCCTTTTAGTATTTTCAATATTTTCGTTCCTCCTTCCAGTTTTTTTCACTATTTTCTTTCCTCCCTCCAGTAGTTTCACTATTTTCTTACCTCCTGCGAATTTCTCCACTATTTTTCTACTCTTTCCAGCAATTCCACTACTTTCTTTCCCCTTTCCAGCATTTCCGCACTAGTTTGCCTACTTCTTCCTCTATTTTCCCTATTCTTTCTTTTCCATTTCTTCCAACACTTCCACCACTTTTTGATCCAGTTTCTTTTCCAAAGCAAATTCAATTTTAATCCACGTTTAATCCACGTTCCAACTTAAACGGAAATGAATTCACAAATAGAAGCAGTGAAATTATCGACAAAGGTTTTGAATCAGTTTTTGTCATTAAAAATGAGTATGGCGAAGTATATATATATATCGCGCGTCGATTAACCGCAGAGCAGCCACCATTACGAAAGTGCGTGCATGCAGCACCCCATAAACTCTCTCAAAAGTCTGCCTCATCCCCCTTTTTTCGAATCAGGGTGTCCTGAAGAAACTCCATTTGTGGCGAAACCAGTCAGAGATGCGGGGTGCATATGGGAAGGAGAGTGCTTATATGGCACCCCAAGTGAAAATAATGTAACACACCACTACGGAAATCCATTGACATGCCACCCTTATGAATGCAGGAACCACATATATATATATGAGAGAGCCCATAAAAGTTATCCGATTCCCATTTTTATGCAGTGTGCGTGATCATGTTCCAAATGCATATGTGTGCCCAACACTGGTGCGCCCTCTTATAAATATAGTCAACGTTCAAGATGGCGATGTCAAAATAATATCCCACATAGGTTTCCAGTGAGCGACAGAAATAGGTCCCTTATTTTGGGACCCTATCGATCCATTTCTTAAATTCGCGTATTGCTGCGATTTTTATCCGAAATGGATTTCAACTTTTCCTCATCAATTTGTATTTATATGAATGATTGTTTAGTCATCATCGAGAGAAGATGACGTAAGAAACTACCTCCCTAATGACTCGTTCGCTAGATCGCACAGCAATCACCGCTTCCCTATTATGACGTTCTCGACCATCTCTGACATAATCTGGCGAAAACTGCTTTTATAGATAATTTTCTTCATAATAACAAATTATTACTATTATTATTATTAATATTACTATTCTTATTGTTATTAATATTACTTTTCTCATTATTACCCCTGCAGAAATTGCCCCACTTTTCCCTATTTAAAATAGGGCTCTAACAAGGGCCTTGCAAGAAACTAGGAAAACTAGTCAGACCCTTGCTAAAGCCCTATTTCAAATAGGGCCAAGTGGGTCAATTTCTGCACGGGAAAAATGAGGGAAAAAAAATCACCTGTAAATGTGTCAATAAAAATGAGGAAAGAAAAAATTCCTATTGGGAAATTTTGTATAATGCACATACGCAGAACTCTTTTAACTCTTTACGGAAATGAAAATAATGACTCGAGTGTGAAAAAGGAAACAAGACGATATGAAAACTTGGCGAGATTTCGTGAGAAAATGTGACGAGTATCAGTTTCACATCTAGGAGTGAAAGGAGAGGGAGAAAGAAAAAAGAAATAAGAGCGTGAAGTGTCAGTGAGAAGATGTCAGAGGTAACGGGTGGTCGTGGCGGAATTTCTTCGAACAAACGGGTGAAATCAGTGACCACTGAGAGAAGTGACTGACGGAAGTGCGTCGACGACCGGCCCAGAAAAATAGTCTCTCTCATTCGCTGTTAGTTATGAAAAATATGAAATCTGGTTCTCACGGATTCTGAATGGAGGCCCGTTTCACATGCGTATCGTGGGAGGATCTAGTCGGGCCTTTTGTATAAATGCAGGACATTGTCCATTGAGAACGACCAAACAGGTCCTAGAGTTTGACCTGTCCTTCTTTTCAATTGAGCTTTTCAGGAAAAAAAAGAGAAGAAAAAAACCCTTTCGTGATTTTTTGATCAAAATAAATCATGTGGGTACAGTTATATTGTCCAGGTGGTGCGCGAAATTCCTATATCCTACCCGTGTGGAAAAATGTTGTGGCAGTCTAGATTCCCGACTAGCATTAAACTAGCCCGTCTGATTTAGACGGTCTGTTAGGGATATGATTAGGAACTTACAAGACGGGCAGATTTGAATAAATTTTAAGTCTAAAATGTCCGTCTTGTCAGCCTCTGTTAAGACCGTCTATTCTTGGTCTAGATTAAGTAGATTTGTTGGTTATGTTCACCAATCTTGTCAGCCTCTGTCAAGACCGTCTGTACTTGGTCTAGATTACTTAGATTTGTTGGTTATGTTCACCAAAACTGAGATAAACAATCACTTGTGTCATTAGTGGTTTTAAACACAAAATTGGAATAAAACTAGTGCATTCGTTTATGTAAGTACCTTAAATAATAAATTTATTTTATGTGCAATATGTTTGATAAATAAGAATATTAAACATATTCACATATTACATAGTATATATTTTCCAATATAAAATACTAAAATTATAGGTTAGAATAGATAGATTAATGTTGTCTACGAATTATATTTTTGATTACATTTTAAATTTTGTAAATTTATAAATGACTTTTGAAGTTATAAGTTTATTTTAAATTTGTTTTATTAGTAGCCTACTGATATCCATTTCAAG
>JUFY01032713.1:18701-121530 GCA_001855655.1 Leptopilina clavipes
AGAACACAGCATATATTTTTTTTTTATATATAAAAGTTTATTCTATCACTATTTTACATTTGGTGTGTTTATCATTTTGTTAAGATTATTTTGCATTAAAATATGATGAATCAGATAAAATTATATTTTTCTATATGAACTTTGTACCTAATAATTTGTGGTATATTTTGCCAACAATGATGATTATAAAATCAGTAGTAGTTACAACTATTAGGCAATGAAAAGAGAACCGTATTTATATATATCTCCAAATCAGAAAAAACTATCTCTTAAAATATAAAGATGGACTAATTTAAATGTGAATCGAAAGAATAAATGATTCTAATCTATTCAATTCCCTTTTAACGTTTACTGAAAACAATTTGTGAAAAACACGCCGTAAAAGACAGATAAAAAAGAAGGGGATGGATCGACTTTATCGGTTTGTCTATCGTGTATCTCTCTTGATCTTTTCAAATCTTCACCTTCTCTTAAATGTTCGAATCGCCCCCCTTTCTTTTTTTTTTCATTTTCCAATATACCCTTTTTCTCCGCAAGGACATTCCAATACAAACTTTTATGTACATAAGTATTTTTGAACAAAAAAACTTCACCCCGAAAAGTGCACTCCAAATTTCAAGATTTGTGTGACAAAGAGCATCCTTTTCATATATATATATATATATAGACGCCCACGCCATTGGTCAGCAATAATAGGAATGAATGAAAAACCTGAAAATAATCATGGGAATGGCAAATACGATTTGAAATCTCTTTGATGCCAGGCGAAGCAAATAATTTGTTGGAAAAGAAGCGAGGAGTGTCGCGAAAAACCCTTTTATAAACGCCAGTTTCTGTTGGCGTCAGTGTCCCCATTTTTCAAGGAGGGAAGGGGGGGCAGGCATTGTAAAAAATGTAAACCGAGCGAGGAACAAAGATATCAGATCCGATTGGTAGCAACAATTTTTGAAACCCTTTTCATGCGAGCCGAAAATCCGGGAGTGCGGTTCCGTTTGTCGTCGGAATGGTAGCGTATTTGTTTTCCTCTTTTGTGAGGTTTTTACTCGAGAGAATGAGAGAGAGAGAGAGACACGTGGATGTGAATTTGTGGTAGTGAAATGAAAAAAAAAGGGGAAATTAATCTCATCGATATCTTTAGATTCATGTCTTATACTCTCGAATTCACCCCTAGGCCCATTCTTTATTTTCTCCCAAAGAATTACAGATGTATGAAGACATCAAAATAAACACAATTACGAATTAAAGTATTATGGGAATTGTCTCCTATTTTTTTTTTATTTTTCTTTTTATTAGAAGTTATTTAATAAGAGTGTGTTTTAGGTGAAACATTGCTTCAAACAGTCGTTGGAATTGCAATACCGTACTGAATATAGTAAAAATGACATCCAACCATAAATAATTTGGCCTAATTTCTAAGAGAGCAGAAACGCTCTTAATTAAGCACTTGCTAATTAAAATGAAAAATTAATTAAGTCTTGAAAAAACCCTCGAATAGTAAGAAAATTAATATAAATACGTATTTCGAATAATGAAAACGTAAGTCAAATAAATTATTTATTTTTAAATATACTCATCGGAAGAAATTTATTTAAAACAACCAATAAATTTTGGTTCAATCAAGCAAATAAATTAAATTGCTATACAGTAGGCGTTAATTGTAAATAATTGTTAATATTGTAAATATTTGTCCATAAAAAAATTGGTTTATCTGCGACCAAATTCTTTCTTTGAACGAAAAATTTTTTAAACTGAACCAAACATTTATTTGAATCGAATAAATATTTAAATTATATGCTTGAACGGTTTGAACCAAATCCTCTATTTTGTTGTATATAACCAATTTTTAAGTTACTTAAAATAGTTTCCTTTCCATGTAAATATTTATTTGATTCAAATAAATGTTTGGTTCGATTTAATAAACTTCTTTGATTCAAGAAAGAATTTGGTCGTTAATTTTTTATAGAATCAAACAAATATTTGAATAACATTTGGTTTAAAATTTTGTTGATTGAACCAAAATTTGGTGGTTTTAAATAAATTTTTTTCTTATTGAAGTTGAGCAAACTATTTAAAATAACCTAAAACTTGAGTCTGTAAAAAAATAGTAGATTTGGTTGAAATGTATAATTTTTCCCTGAGTCGAATATACATTTTTCAGTGATAAAATGTTTATTTAAAAATCGACTTTACTTTTTTGTATCAAAAAAATAGGGAAACATAAAATAAATTGGAGAAGTGAATTGAATATCAGAATATGATACTTTCTGGTGGATAAAAATCTTTTTGTTTTAACTCTTTTCTTCCATTTTCTTCTTTGTTCAAGAGCCTTCTTAATTTCCGTTTTCTACTCTTCTTATTTTCCTCCGACGTTTTTTCTTTCTTTATTTTTTGCTTCATTCCATTTCTTATTCTGTTATGCTGACCATATACACGCAATGAAGAAGGAAGTTGAGCAAAGAAATTGCCCTGAGCTCCGACTCGCAGATATACATCCGTATATATATATACATAGAAAAATTTTTCCTGAAAAACTTTGATCCCATTGTTCCTGTATGCGGCCAAAAGGGAAATGCGCTTAAAGGTCTTTTATTCCGAATGAGTGAGCCTTCAAGACTTCTTATTTCGCTTATTTATTATTCGGGTCCAGTCATTACAGTCTATATGATAGATTCTATGATATTCTCACGGCTTTAACAATTTGAAAATGTATACACTCTATACCCGAAAGTTATACAAATACGAGAGAGGGAATGAGTGCGAGAGAGCGACGGTGAATGATAGTATCCGATTCACTGTGGCTAATAAGCCATGGGGTATCCATATATATACCGCGCTTTCACCATCTAGAAGCCTCTTGTACGCGTGTCATAACAAAAATACAGAGAGAGAGAGCTACCGGGCATCGGAAGCAAAAGAGGGAAGGTAACTGCAAAATTACCGAATGATCCACGCTAGGATGATCCCTGCCAGGGAGAGAAACTATTCTCATTGTTGGGAACAATGCCCCATCAAAACAATGCGAACCATCGCTACAGTTTTCGCTTTTTATTTGGAAAAAAACGGGGCAATTCTTCTCTTTCGGTTCTTTTTGCTTTTTATTTGGAAAAAAACGGGGCAATTCTTCTCTTTCGGTTCTTTTTTTTTCCCTAAAGAGACAAGAAAGGATTAAGGTATACCGACAAAAAAGAATTTTTTCCCTTTTTGTCATTGTCGCGTGCGGAAATTTCTTATTTTCATTTCAATCAGAAGGGAAAATGATGGTTTTTTGGAAATATATGTTTTAGAAATGTGAACCAATAAGAGAATGGAAAATGGTTAATAATTTTTAATATATATACATGAAAATGATGCCATATTTCCATTAAAGAGCGTGATAATATTGAATAATTCCCTCTTTGGAGTAATTTCCATATTGAAGTGATATGAGCTTTTTGAAATATAGCCTTCATTAAATAAGTATTATAATACTTGCGTTGATTAAGGGATTTTTGTATTAAAAATTTATTGCTAATGAAATGTTTCTGGTAATAATGTAATTTTAATATTATACTCTTTTATGGGTAATATTTTGATATGAATTATTAATTAAATATATGTATGTATATGTGTATTTAAATACTAATTATAGGCATATACATTTGTTCATAGTAGACAAATCTCTATTACAAGTGTATATGTAAAATTCGTCATCATGAATGATATATAACAATAATTATCTGCTAATATTCACTCACATTCCACACCAATTTATTGCGTTAATTAAGTCGCTTTTCGCACAACTGTCACAGAGCTTTTCAAAATACATATACATACATATATCAGAGTTATCTGGACATTGATGATTTTAATGCTATTTTCAATTGACGGACATTTCTCTATTTGTCTCTGCTTTCATCACTGAAAAACCTGTTACATGGGAATAATTTTATTAAATCAATTTTCGTCATTAAAGAAAATGCACCCAGAGAAATTTGAATCAAATCAAATTTATTTGTATTAAATAAAAGTATATTTGCCTCATTATTTTTTTCTCTTTCAACTAAAAATTATTTATAATACATTTTTTGCGGCAAATAAAATTTTTCTCTTTGAATCAAATAAATTGTATAGCAAATAAAAATAGTTTAGGGACAAATAGATCTTTTTTTCTAGGTAAATCAAAAAAATGTTAAATTACTCAACTTAAAAAGAAAAATTAATTATCCTTGATGCACCCAGTAGACTCAGAGCCTACTAAACTACTTATTTGTTGCAAATAAATTTTATTTGGTTCTAATAAAAATTTATTTGTATCAAATCAAATTTTTATTTAAAACAAATAAATTGTTTAGTAGAACTAAATTGTTTAGTTTAGTTTAGGCTCTGAGACAAATGTACTTTTACTTAATTCAAATAAATTATATTTGGTTCAAATGAAACATTTCTCTGGGTGTGGTTAAGGGATTTTTCGAAAATTCGTTACATGTATAATAATTTATAGAAGAAGTTAAGAATCTATTTAGTGTTCTATAACAGAACAGGGGGATTTCTTTTAGTATATCGCGAAAAATGAATCGAGAATGACTGAGCGACATCCCCAGGTCATGAGCATTCTTTCTTCTTTTAACTCTTACACCCGACCCTTTTTTTCCAAACAGGTAATTTTTGTAAATTCATCACCCTATGTCTATGGGAAAAAAGAACTATATCAACAATCGATGATGGTTTTAATAAAATTGTAACCCACTTCCGTTTTAAATTCAAATGCATAAAATTACTTTTCTCAGCTATAATATATTCACTTAAAATTTTAACTACACCCAGAGAAATGTTTTATTTGAACCAAATATATCATTTATTTGTATATATTTGTCTCAGAGCCTACTAAACTATTTATTTTTTTTGAATAAAAATTTTATTTGGATCAAATAAAATTTATATTATAAATATATATTACTATTTATTTGAATCAAATAAAATTTACATCATAATTAAATATTTTTATTACTATTTTTTTGAACCAAATAAATTTTTTTGGAGCAAATAAATAGTTTAGTAAGCTCTGAATCAAATATTTATCTTTTTTCTCAGTACGTAATTTGAATTAAACTGACTTTTTGCTTTTGAATTAGTTAAAACTAATAAATTAGTACGGAATATTCTTTTTGGAAATAAATATTTTTAGTAAAAATTTACTAATAAATTAGTAGACAATTTATTTTACTATTCATTAATCTTAAAATTTAACTTATTCGAAAGCAAAAAATCTCAGTCACTAATTCAAGATATAATTAAAATTTTTACTAATTAAAATTTGAGAGTATTATAATTATTTGATTTATTTACTAAATAATTCTAAACATTTTTATAAAGTCTGTATTAAGTTTCGTATAAATTTTTGATAATTCTTTTCTTTTAGTGCAATTGAAATTAATTTTTATTGCTGTTCCTTTATTTTAGAGTTAGAAGAATGGAAAAAAAAACTTAAATACCTACTCTTTCGAGATAAAACGCTTTTTGGAAAGTTGATAAAATACTTTTACAATCACAACGAAGAGAAGAGCGTTTCCAATAAAGTTTGCAGCCGAAAAAGAAATCTCGAAATCACTTTTGCTCTCCTAGATATATTTTAAACTGTTCCTCAACTTTTCGGGAAAGAATTTAACTTGAAAATTGAGCAATTCTTTTTTTCCTTTTTGAATTTCAAATATATACCGACACCCAGACAAATTTGACTCAGAGTCTACTAAACTATTTATTTGTTCCAAATAAATTTTATTAGGTTCAAATAAAAATTTAATTTAGTTTTTAGTTTTAGTAAATTTAATTTAATTTATAAAAATGTAGTTACGTACTTCAAGTAAAAATTTTTGTTTTTGGTTCAAATAAAAATTTAATTGGTTCAAGTAAAACTTTTATTTGGTTCAAAAAAATTTAGTTGGTTCAAATAAAAATTCAGTTGGTTCAAATAAAAATTCAGTTGGTTCAAATAAAAATTCAGTTGGTTCAAATAAAAATTCAGTTGGTTCGTATAAAAATTCAGTTGGTTCAAATAAAAATGCAGTTGGTTCAAATAAAAATTCAGTTGGTTTCCAATAAACAATTTAGTGGCCTGCTGAAACAAATATACTTTTATTTAACTGAAATATAAATTATATTTGGTCGAAATAAAACATTTTCCTTGGTTTGGAAAAAATATTTTCTACTGTATTCGGAAATGAAAGAATGTTTATATTATTAATAGTTTTACACAAACTTCCCTATACGCGACCACATATGGTGTTGAGAGGACAATAATAAAATATGCCGCACGTGACAGCCATTTAGTCTAATGAACAGTTCCACTTTATTCCAACTAAATAAATTCATATATATAAATGTGTGTTCAATGCACTCGACGAATTATATGTATTATGTTGCATATAGTTAATAAACTCGAGGACAAATATAGGAAAGAGCTTTGTGAGTTGTGACACAGACCATTGACCAATTATGGAAAATGTATGGGTTTTTGACGTTAAAGCATGAGAAATTTCTAGTGTTGGGCATTAAATTGGTGGCCATCGGAATAAAAAGAGAGAAAAAAAAAAAAGAAAAAAAGAAAGCATCATATGAAAAGCAAAAGGAGATAAAACGGTGGCAGTGGCAAAGGAACAAACATAGATCAGGAGGTCCGCATCTAAATCTGCACCTGGAGCCAAATGTCTCGCGCACGGTCATTCGATTGGAAAATTGCCGTAAAATTGCGGCAAAAGCGATATTTTATTCTTTTCAGAAGTTCAGGCGCGGTGGTCGTTTAACATGAAGGGCCTTACATTGGACCCTTTTTTTGAGGCTCTTCATACGATTTTATGGACTCGTGAGTCGTGACTCGTGACTCCCTTCGCGATTCGATCAACACTCAAGGGGACGTGTGATGATTTTTTTTCTTTTACTCGAACCACAATGTGCATTCAAAGACTTTCTTTACTCTGATCCTTAAATTTAAACTGGATTTGATTGAATAAATGCGCTGGAAAATTTTATATATTGATCAATTTGTCGTTTGTCAAGAAAAATCGATTTCTAAAATCTATTTGAATTTTTTAAAAAGTTTTTATTTAATCGAATATTCAATAAAATTGGCAATTTTTATAGTAATTTTAATTTCAAAGGGAATATTATATTTATCCAATCAAACTTCCCAGAGAGGGTGTTTTCATCGACAGAGGGTTGAAATTATAACGTATATAACGTAATTTCTTCTTTGGATAAAAAGAAATTTACTTCCGATCACGTGGCTGAAAATTATTGCACGCGTGCTTTTTATGTACCCAAGAATATGTTGCTAACTATGTAGACTTAAATTTAATTTCTCCGAGACCAACTTGATGATCCTATTGTCGATATTTGAATAGTTTGTCAAGTCTTGAAAGTATCATGAAAAATTTATGAAGGAACATTTATTTAAATATTTTAAATCATATATGATGAAATATAAAAAAAAATTACAAAACTTTTTATTTATATTTTATAGTAAACATTTTTTAGAGAAACAATTTCTTGAGAGGAAACTTTGATGTTCGATTTTATAAATCAATGTATTAGGTAAATATATTTTTAAGATCTTTTCTTTAATCCCGAGGAATCTTCTAAAATTCTTTTCAACTTTTAGATAGTCGAGTAAAACTTGTTGCAAACTCTTAAAGTCACTAGTGCCTCTGAAGAATGTGAGATTTATGGAAACTTTATAACTTTAATGTAATTTTCCAAGCAAGTGACTTATAGAAGGAAATAATGATCACTTAAGAAGTTATGCTTTTATGAACAGCGGAATAAGTCTTTCTAATAAACTTTTTATGAATTCAAGTTGAAATGATGAAAATTTGAAATTAACAAGGTACATTTCATTTCATTCGAACGTTATTATAATAATATAAAAAATGTGGTTAATATTCTTTTTGTTTCACAGAATACTAGTGGATAAAAAAAAGCTTTGTTCTCCATTTGACTATTCTTTTATATGCCTCTCATAAAAGTAAATTTGTCAATTTTACATAAAAATTACGATAAAGAAAATTATTATACTCGAGGGAAGACTCTCGTATTATTAATTTTCTTATATAACTAAATTTTTCCATTTTCAGTCTCTTTTTGCAGTAAAATCTGTTTCACTGAAAAGCAGACACTTCTGGAAAATTAAATTACGCTAACAGAAACTACATATTTATTTAATAAGAAATACAGCTTTTCGTTTTGAAAATATACAATATATAATTTATTATTCAATTAGATTAGTTACAAATTTTAACTAATTTGAATTAGTTAAAAAAACTTTCGTTTTTGAATTAGTTTAATTTTACTACTAAACATTAAAACAAATTTTCTACTAATTTGTTAGTAAATTTTTACCAATAAATAAATTTACTAATGAAAGAAAAATTTTTCTACTAATTGATTAGTAAATTTTAAGTAATTCAAAAGCAAAAGAGTAGAAGCAACAAATTTTTCACTAATTTGTTAGTAAATTTTTACTAATAAATAAATTTATTATAAAAGAAAAAATTTTCTACTAATCTATTAGTAAATTTTAAGTAATTCAAAAGCAAAATAGTAGAAGCAACAAATTTTCTACTAATTTGTTAGTAAATTTTTACCAATAAATAAATTTACTAATGAAAGAAAAAATTTTCTACTAATTTATTAGTAAATTTTTACTAATAAATGGATTTATTTAAAAATAATTGTTCCTACTAATTTATTAGTAAATTTTCAGTAATTCAAAAGCAAAAGAGTAGAAGCAACAAATTTTCTACTAATTTGTTAGTAAATTTTTATCAATAAATAAATTTTCTAATGAAAGAAAAATTTTTCTACTAATTTATTAGTAAATTTTAAGTAATTCAAAAGCAAAAAAATAGTAATAAACAATTTTCCATTAATTTGTTAGTAAATTTTTACTAATAAATAAATTTATTATAAAAGAAAAAATTTTCTACTAATCTATTAGTAAATTTTAAGTAATTCAAAAGCAAAAAAATAGTAATAAACAATTTTCCATTAATTTGTTAGTAAATTTTTACTAATAAATAAATTTATTATAAAAGAAAAAATTTTCTACTAATTTATTAGTAAATTTTTACAAATAAATAAATTTATTTAAGAAAAAATTGTTTCTACTAATTTATTAGTAAATTTTAAGTAATTCAAAAGCAATAAAATAGAAATAAAAAATTTTCTACTAATTGATGATTAGTATTTTATTAAATTATAATTATTGAACTAATTTCAAAGCAAAAATTGATGATCAATTTTTACTTTAATTCAGATTTAGAGAGAAGAAATTTAAAAATGGAGATTAAATGAATATTTTATATATTGACAAAATACGGTTAAATATTCAATAAAACTCGATATGCAAATATATTGAATTTGAATATAATATAAAGTCTGTCAATAAATTGGCATTGTCTCTTTGATGTTGTACACTGACTGGTGTGATTTAAGTTTGTCGGTATAGTGAATGGTCTCTATGGATTAGAAAAAATCTTTTGACGTTCCCTGTTAACGCGGATCGAATTGTTAGAAACGTTGACAATATTGCAATGCTTTCGCCCCCTTTTGCCCAAACGTAAACTCAAATACCATTTCGTGCCAAGTATCTCGTATTCTCGACATTGTCCTCATGAGTGGAGTCGAGTACAAGCTAAAATCGAAATTTAGTCACGGCCTATTAGTTACGGAATGCTTACTTGCTGTATATATATATATAAATTATAAAGGTGTCCACATGCCCCGAAAAACGGGAGGAATCATTATGAGGCACTCGATTGCAACTATGGCCTTTTATAATAGTTTTCATACCAGGATACCAAAGGCGTTATATTGCATTACTTTGACATCCGATTTCAAATCGAGGCATTTAATAATAAATTTCATTCATCATTTGCACTTACATTTTTCTCCTTCGACTATGATGCATTATTATTTTTCAATATTTCTCCTTTCACAATTTATTCACTTTTTTTTTTGTTTTTTTTTTTTTGCAAATAAAATTCATTTGATACGAAATTTTAATGATGATTAATGAAAATGTCCATCGACCACACTCTTGTGTTTATGTTGTTTGGAATTGAACGCTATTTAGTTGAATTAATTTCCTTTAAATAACGACACATATTGTGTCTAGAACAATCAGCACGTTGATTTAATTAAAACGTTTGAGTGAATTAAATTATTTAAACATCTTTCTTTTGTTATAATTGAAAAAAATTATACCAATCGGACTTGCATCGTTTCGTTTTCAATTCTTTATATTCAATTTTTATTTATTAGTTTATCATTTTTTTAAAAATATTTTTCCAAATTTTCCCATTTTTAATTGATTAAAAATTTAATTTAATTTCCATTTTTAATATTTTATATTGCAAATAACTTTTTTTTAATTTTATGAGGGAGATAAAACAATTTTATTACATATAGGTATAATAAAATTAAAATATACATATATATTTATAATAAAATTGAATAAAAAAGTAATATATTCATGAATTCGGAAGTAAAATAAATTTTTTGGATTTAATTAAAGCGATGCTGTTCGAGGAAAACTTTTGAAATATAAAAAGTGTTGTATAAAAAAATTTTTTAATGATATTTTTATTTGCGGAGCTTCAAACTTATTTTAACTTTATCGAATCAATTGATAACTAAAGGTTTAAAATATAAAATGACCTATGTGCCTTAAGTCAACTAAATTTTACTTGAGTCAACTAAATTTTATTTAAGTCAACTAAATTTGATTCAAATACAGAAATTATTATTTCACTTATTACAGTTTATTTGACTTAAATAAAAATTATTTGCTTCAAGTAAATATTTATTTCTAATAATAGACAAGTAATCGGTTATTTGAATCAAATAAATTTTTTTACAGTATAATTTTGTCATTCAGTATTTTTTTTTCTTTTTTTGAGGCGTTTAACGTAAATAAAGAGCCTTTAGATGCCTAAAATTATTTATTTAATAAGTAAATAATTAAAAAGTACATTGAAAGAAAATAATTATCAGATTTTATAAAATTTTTCAAAATTGAAACAAAAAATGATAGACGGGGAAATTTTTTATAATTTTCATATATTAAAAATTCAGAAAACTTTTTTAAATTTGACCTTTTATTGCATATTTTTTTTTCTCCAAAATTGTATAACTTTTCTAAAATTTGATAATTTTTTTCTTTCAGTGTATAATTGTATATACAATATATAAATAAATATTTATATACATATATATATATATTCCATGTATTCTATATATCCGCATATTCTATATGCAGCAGCTTTACATATTAGCCGCCTGTGCAACAATGTTTCTGTCACCAATCAACGAATTCAGCTGTTAATTTTCCCGTGAGGGAATATATCTCAAAAATGAAGTTCATTCGTCTGGATGCACTGATAACATGTAAACTACAAATTGTGCGATGAGCGTGTAATCAATAATCACACAGTTTTACATTCACATGTGTATAAAAATTTTAAATATTTCACAAATACCGCATAGTAAATAAAAAAAGTACCAAACTTTAAAATTTATTCCTCTTTGAAAAAATTTTTTGGTTCTGCACATTCAGAAAATTGAGAAAATTAATCCTCCTTTTTTCATACACAAATAAATAAATGCGAATAAAAAAGCAGCATTGGAAATATATTTTTTTTTAAACGCGTGTAAAATAAAAATGGGAAATTAGTTATTGATAAGAATTGAATATGTGTTATAGAAATTAAATTTTTCGAACAAAAAATTATACAAGTGAAAAAAAATGGTTTATATTAACAGAGATCTAGAGATTTTTGTCGTACACTTGACATTTTTCGGAGCTGTTTGAAGAGTCTAATGAAACAATTAATAAGCGTAAGGGAAGAGTGCATGAACTTTGAAACACTTGTGTTCTACAAAGCTAAAATAATGTATACGAGAAGCTGGAAAGACTTGGGGGGGTATATAGTAGTATATAGCGGGTGGGGTCGCTCGATAATACTGTTTCACCCAACATTCGCCCGAAGTTCTGAGTAGTGCACGAATTCCCCCGAGTGACAGGCAGCAATTTGTAATTTATCATCTAAGACAATAACAAGATTCATAGAATATAATTTCGGAATTTTAACGGAGCAATTCTTTCTCTCCTGTGCCACACTGTATATAAAAAGAATTAAATTCTCCTTTCTTATATATACATGTCATTTAGCACGTCAAGTTTGTTTTTTCCTTCTTTCTTTTTTTCTCTATGCTAAATCTCGTTATTATAAAAAAAATCCCCCAATCTCACTTTTTACAACTCGTATTAAATTCTCTTTATTCCGAAACAATTTTTTTTCCTTTAAATTATACAACATGAATAAGAATAGTAAAAAGTTTGCCCTTATCGCATAATTCTGCGGTAAAATTAATAATTTTTTTTTATTATATATATATAATTTAGTAATTATCAAAGTAATTAATACGTACAATGAAATCTAATTATTATTGTATAATTACTCGCGTGTGGTTTCGTCAATATAGTAAGCAGAATTAGTTGGAAGTATGCAGCATTTTTAAAAATTATTTCCGAAAGAAAGAATTCAGTGAGGAACTGAATAATCTAGGCAAGGGAATTTTTTGAAAAATTTGTCTAAAATGGAAAAAATGATTTGATAGAAATAAAAAAGGAATAGGCGCACAATAGTCCACTTGATAATTGTTTAGTGAAGTAAATTATCTCAATCATCCATCAGGTGTCAAACATGAATTGACTTTGGGCAAGCGTGATGGAGGAAGGACTTAATTAATCTAGATACGTCATACAGCTGAATCGATACATCCTCTCTACTTCTCATCCCAATATCTGATATAATTTAGTTATGCGTGTCACTTGCCACACACTATCGTTTTGGTCAATTCAATCATTTCTATATCTTTGATGTCAAATTTATGAAAAGTTTGTTTTTATAAATCCCTATTACTTGTTCTATTGTGTATAGAATTTCATCTAAAAATTAGATTTGTATTACGTTAAATTTTTGTAAATTTACCTATTTAGTAAATGTACAACCAGAAAAAAATACAGTTGACTCTCGATAATCAAACTCTTAGTAAATTGGATTTCTCGATAAATTGAATAACTTGGATTCGGTCCTTTGAAAAATTTTTGATACTTGAAACATTTTTTGAAATATAAAACCCTCGATAATTTCGAATTTTTTCAATGCCTCTTCAGATCCAATTTATCGAGAGTCAACTGTATTTTTCTCCGAGTCTACTAACCTATTTATTTGTTTCAAATAAATTTTATTTCATTCAAAAAAAATTTAATTTGCGCCAGAGAATATTTTAATTGTGCTAAATAAATTTTTCTTTGAAACAAATAAAAAATGATGGGACAAATATAGTTTTATTTGATTCAAATAAATTGTATTTGATTCAAATAAATTGCTTTGATTAAAATAAATTGTATTTGATTCAAATAAATTTTATTTCACTCAAAGAAAAATTTAATTTGCGCCATAGAATATTTTATTTTTGCTAAATAAAATTTTTTTTTTTTTTAAACAAATAAAAAATGATGGGACAAATAATATACTTTTATTTGATTTAAATAAATTGTATTTGATTCAAATAAAACATTTCTCTGTAGGGATATAAATTTGAGATTTAGTGAAAGAAAAAACTGTGGAATTGATTTGTAAATTTTGTTGATGCTGTAATAAAAGGTGGAACATATTGTGAAGTTGAAAAAGTTATTATTTGTTCTATGTGTAGTATTATAATTTATGCCACATTGATATAAATTCAAAATTGAATCAGAATATTGCATTTGCCGACATATGCAGTGTTAAAATGTATATACACGATCCTGAAACGAGCCTTATTTACTTAGAGCAGACTTTCCTTTGAAAGTTCTAATCCCTCGAAATATGACTCTAATTTATAACTTGTAATCTCTCAGAAAATGACTTACCTCTGTAAGTCAGAATTAAGAGCTACCGAATTGACAGTTATTTCCTTTACACATGTGTCTAACTTATACATTGAAATTCGCGATTGAAAATAAATCTCAAACAATTTAATTTGCTAAAATTCTCAAACTATAACTGAATTTTTACTTTCTAAATCGGAAAAAAGTTACTAATTTCACTTTATTTCGAGTTAGAAGCATTTTTCAAGTGGAATTTATAATTTTAAATTATAATTATTTTATATTAATTTATAATTATTAATTTTAATTATAAAGAACACTGAAAAAAATTAATTTGATTCGAATAATGAAATAGGTACTTAATAATTATCAAAATTAATATTTATTTGTATCGAATAAATTTTATTTGAGTCAATTAAATGGACTTTGATTTAATTAATTTATTTTTAATTTTAATTTTTAATTTTAATTTTTAATTTTAATATTTAATTCAAATAGAGAAATTATTACCTTACTTAGAGTTTATTTGATTTAAATAAAAATTTTCTGGTTCAAGTAAATATTAATTTAATAATAAACAAGTAATCCATTATTTGAATCAATTAAAATTTTTTTTCATCAGAGAAATACTTAAAATAAGTTAAAGAAAATTAACTTACTTGGACTGGAAGAAATAATTTATCAATGAAAAATGTTTAAATAGTTTAAAAATTAATTGAAAAAGGCGGATTAATTATTAAT
Source organism: Leptopilina clavipes (assembly GCA_001855655.1). Taxonomy (NCBI): domain Eukaryota; kingdom Metazoa; phylum Arthropoda; class Insecta; order Hymenoptera; family Figitidae; genus Leptopilina; species Leptopilina clavipes. The sequence goes on from JUFY01032713.1 coordinate 33,352, forward strand.
TTCCTAATTTTCAAAAATTTGAAAAAAATACGTCTCGAATGAAATGGTAAAATTTTGTTGTAATATAAATAAAAGCAGGAGCGTTCAAAATGTGAATCCTGCAAGAAGGATATATATTTCTCATTCAAAGCTGCTTTTTCATGCTCTTTTGAATTCCATTATCTCTCTGTTTTACGGAAATTATATATTAAATCCGTGCTTTAATGCTGCAATTTTCTCAGAATAATCGTGGGACAATGTCGAAAAAAAAAGCGCAAAAATCGCGCGCTTCAGCATATAAGCCGCTTACTGGTTGAAGGCTCGTGTCAACGACAGCTGGATTCGATCTATCGAAAACCCATCTTTATCGGTCAAAAGAAATTGATCCTATAAATACCTAAATTATAGAGGGTGCATATTTATTTTCCAAAAGCAGGGAAAAACATTGAAACCATGAATGGAAACGAAAGGGCGGATCTATTTAATAAGTGCGCGACGCAAAGCGACAGTTCTCCCTTTAACGGATTTCGATTATACCGCATACACACAAAAAAAATGGAAACTACTTTTAATTGTTTCCATATTGCCATTTAGATTCGTGTTAATTAATTGCCAATTTTTCAAATATTAAAAAAAAGACACTGAGAATGTTAATAATAATTTTAATAATTTCGATAAAAATTTTAAATTACATATTGACATTTTTTCGTTAATTAAATCATCATTTTTATTATTAAATTACAAAAATATAATTTTCAACATTTAAATAATAACGAGGGATTTTTATTTGAAAGGAGAATTCTTCAGCAATCGTTGACAGGATTTATCAATAAATATTCATTTTCCTAAAAATAGGAACTATTTTTAATATATATATTTAATAGTATATTGATATGCTTTTTAACTTCATATTAATTAATATTCTTTAAACTTTTATACGTTTTTTTTTAAATTGAGAATTTATTAATTAAATTTTTTTAATTTACAAAATATATTAAAACCATTTATTCTGGTTGATAAAATAAAAAAGAATTGAAAATTATAGAAATGTATGTAATAAATTATTTTAAATTAAAAAGAACTGACCTATTTAAACTATGACAATGTAGAATTTTCAAACGTTTTTAAATATTTTATATGCATAAAAGTTTTTCTTTATATGCTTTATATTTTTAATGCTATACAGGATAAAAAATATGATTCTTAATAAATTTTTATTTTTTCAGTTATGCAAATTGTTTAAGCATATTGAGATTTTTATTAAATTTTCGATTAAATTATTAACTTATTTTTATTAACTTTTTTTTTCTAAGTTACCGCGAAACACTAAAAGTATCCATCTAAGTATGACGGGTTGCCAACTTCCTGCTTATGTAACTTGGTAATTAAGGTATCAAAGACCAATAATTAATGATTCCTTAAGAAGAAAGATATTTAGGAAAAGTAAATTAAAAATTGGAAGAAAAAATAAGATGGAAATATATTTTATAAATCTTTATAATTAATAAATGTCTATTTTCTAGTGGTAAAACCTTTATTTTAATTTACTTCATTCAACATTTAATGAAAATGGAAAAAAGTAAATTAAAAAATTAGATTTTCGTATATTTAGCACAACAATAATTATAACACAAATATAGTAATTTTTTAAACTTATTATATTTGTTCATATATTATTATAATGTATTATTTCGATTACTAAAAAGTTAATTAATCATTTTAGTAAATTAAAAAAGTATTTTAAGAAATGGTACTTTTTAAACAAATTATTTAAATTTTAAAGTGTTTATTATTATTTTTATTAATTTATCAATAATTAATTTGAAGATGATTACTTGCGCTATCTTTTGAGCGTACATCAAACTCCCTTTTTATGGATACTAAGGTAACAAATTTTATTTAAAATATCAAGAGAAAAATTTGTTAAGAGTCGATATAAATTACCGTTTAAAAATTATTTTAAATTTGGATTTTCTATTATTTTTTTTAATTTCATATATAGTAAATTTGACTTTATCGACCTATAGTAATGAAGAAAATTCTTCCTTAATTCAAAATTGAATATATCGTAGTATTTTTTTAATTTTGATTTCATTGATAAAAAATATAATATTGCAAATATTTTAATTACTCATTAGTAATTAGTAATAATAAAAATTGGAAAACGTATTTTTGTTGTACAACTTGTTTTTTCTTATTTAATAACTTTTTTACTTTATTTTAACTTTTTTTATATATTTCTTATTTTACTTTATTTATTAATAAACAATCGATTATTAATAAATAGAACAAAATGTCATAAATTTGAATATTCAAATTTTCGCGCTCAAAAATATTCAAACTGCACTCTGGCGGTGCAACACTGAAACTAACGCCAACAAACTTCCGGATTCCGGGAATTCAGACAAATCAACTTTCTTGGTGTTTCACCCTGGTTCACCCGGCGTGTACTCATCCGTTTGTAGTTTTCTGACATTTTTCTGTTTGTTACAAAATGTTTATCAGATCAACTTGTGCAAAATACATGGAAAACCTTAATATTAGTGCGCGTGAATCAATCATGAGGCTTCGAAGGATGCTTCATTAATTGGTAAGTTTGTGCTCCAAAATGTTCGTCTGACTCTCGAGGGTGTGTGTTTACAGCCTGCAAACCCTGACAGCAATGGCGTGTCTCGCGCTCCGAAATCTAGCCAACAAATCGTTTATGTTTGATGACAGTTTGACAGACTTTAAATAACCGCGGCCTCGGGAATACCGTTTGTTTTATGTTAATGTGAAATTCTACAAAGTAATCATTAATATTTTTTACGGTGAAAAATCTTTTTCTAGTGTTTTGGAGTACCGTGTTACCTTAGGATGGGAACAAGATTGTGGGGCGGCACGCCATCCTTTCGTGACCGAGCGCTACCTGTAAGGACATCAACGGCATAAGCTCAACATAATCGCGAGTCAAATAAATCTCTTTGATTTCTGTTAAATCCTCGTGAAAAACAGAATTCAAATGAAAATCAGTGTTTCGCAACTCCAAAACAATTGCCCTCGCGAAAATTACTACAATAAACCTTTGCGATAAATCCAGACTTGTACTGTCTGTTAGTACATTGACGGCTACATAAGGTTTTCTCTCATTCATCAGTTCTCTGTTGCATTTGCTGTTTAATTATCGTCATTATTTTTAATTTCTTTAATTTCGGAGTAGATTCAAAATCAACTGAATTTTGAGGTTCATAGATTTCATAAATGCCTTATGCATAGTTTATTTTTAGCTTTTATGCATTTTTTTACTATTCTGATTTTAATATCTTTAAAAAATCCATATATTTTTTTTATTTTCAGTCTTCCAAACACGAGATTAATTTAACTTTGTCTATCCTTTCTACGTTAATGTTCATAAAACTTTGATTACACGTTACTTACTTCAAAATGCACAGTGATTTTATTTATAATTAATTAATAATATAAACACGAGAGTCAAATTGTTTTTAAAAAAAGTTTATTTATTATTGGAGTATTAAGTTTTAAAAATTACTTAAAATGTTCATTTACAAAAATTGTAAAATGGTTACGAATTTTTAAAACAATATTTTTGACTTTAGATAAATATTTTTATAGTTTAATTATTTATCTACTTGAATATTGATAAATAATAATTCATTATGTAAAGTAACTTTCAAATTAACTTACAATCAATTATAGTCAATTATTAACACTATTCTTTAACCGAAATTTAACAAATCAACAGTTACTGATAAGAGAATTATTACATAGGATTTCTAGATTAAAAGTTTATTAATTTATTGCCCGAAATGTCAAAAAATTCCGTTTCCTTGATTTGAATGTTTCGAGATAGAACGGTTTTTATTTAAGTGGAATAATCACAAAAACTATATTCAAAAATAAGTTTATTATATTTATAAATTAAGTAGAATTTTTCGGTATTAGTTAATTAAATGTAATGAGTAGAATTTAATTAATTAATTAATGTATTCACAGCATGTGAGTTCTCTGCGCGAAGTTTATGCGCAGGAAACAAAAGGGCCTTTTTATCTCCATTTTGTTTCCCCTAAGTTCAAAAGGGATTTCTTCTATTTTTAAATTACAATTTCAACTTTTCTGAAAGTTTAATTAAAATTCTAATTAATTTAATTTTCTTAATTCTTAATTATCGATCTATGATCAATTTGTTTAGATACAACTGACATTCCTTATTATATGATTTTCATTAAATATAAAGAAATACATTTTTTAATATTTCAGAAAAAGCCTACGACACTTTTTAAATAAGAAGTGCCATGGATGATGAAGAGCGTCTAGAGGGAGAGGAAGAAATGGAGCTTGACGAAGCTTCTGACGGAGAAGATGAAGATGAGGAAACTGCAGGGATCCCAGTTTCCCCTGCCAACTCCGACCAAATGCTTGGTCCAGCTCCCATTTCTGGAAACAGTTAGTATTGAATTTGAAAAAAAGAATAAATTAATTTAAAAAAATATAAAAAAATTAATTAGTAAAATAAATGATATGTAGGAAAATTAATGTGAAGTAATAATTTAAAACAAAATTTTTACAGTGTTGTGCGCAGTCACACCAGATGAACCGTTTCCTGATCCACTAAGATATCAAAAATTTCCTCATCCCAGTGGGAAACCATTAAATATCCGGAGAGGTCCTGGCAGACCTCGTAAAGAACGCCCTCCTGGATCGGTAAGAGGTGTTGGAGTTCGTAAATCATTTGGCAGAGGCTCCGCTAGAGGCAAAGGGTAATTATTATTATTATTAATTCTTTTTTTGAATTTCTCCCATACGACATTATATGTGGTTTCTCAATATTTTGAAGACTTGGCTATGCTCGAGGAATGCCTCGTCGTACTAAGAGTAAAGATGATGATACCCATTCTGAATCACCAAGTCCTCTTCGAATCGGTGATGATGGACAAGGAGACGGTGGTGAAACATCCGGTACCGACAGATCTATGCCAGCTCCTGATGAACCACCTAATTTTCTAGAGCAATGGTAAAATATCATTTGTTACATCAATTGTAATTTAATAGTTTAACTTTATTTTTCAACCTTTTGAATTAAATGAATGATAAAATTTTTATTTTTAAGGCCGGGAAAGGTGTGCGCTTTTTGTAATTTGGGAGAACGAAGTCAATTGGGTCAAGGAAAAATGGACAGGTATACTTTACCTGAAGGATTTACACCCGTGAAGAATGCAAATCGTGAAGATACTTCGGAAGTTCCCCTAGACATAATTAATCCAGGTGATAAGAGTCCGCGCATAATTGGACCTGGAGCCGTTACTTGTCGTAGGCAAAAAAGTCTCGCCAAATGCAGGTAATTAGTAATTAAAAATTAAATTACTGTATTATAATTTAAATTTGAAAAAATAAATTAAGTAATGGATAATTTTTCAAAAATTGAATATTCATATTTTACTGTTGTTTCAGGAATCCTAATGTTTCCAATTTCATTGAACCAGTGGAAGAGTTAACGATAGTTGGTTACTCGGAAGAGCCGGATGTTGGAATTTTGTTCGAGCCAGCTGGACACTTTTACGCTCATTTTTATTGTGCAGTGTGGTCTAGCAATAATCAAAATGTAACACCTGAACTTATTAGCGCTACTGTCATTCAAGCCTCTTCGCGACGCTGTGCCTCTTGTTCCCATTATGGAGCGGGATTGTCTTGTAAAGTAAGTAGAATTGAAAAATTTATTTAATTTAAAAAAATAACTAACTGAAAGTAATTTTTATTTTTAATTTTATATGATTTATCTTTAATTTTACATTTTATTTTTAGGTGGGATCGTGCAATCGTTATTTTCATTTGCCATGTTCAGCTGCTTCTAGTTGCTTTCAGGAGAAAACTACATTATCATTATTCTGCAATATTCATTCCGACCAAGTCCCTCGACTTTGTAAGTTTTTTAATAATTTAATTTTAAATTTACATATTCGTAAAACTAATTGAATGAAAATCAATTGCACTTGTATGAAAATTAATGTTTACTTTCCTTTTACAGTAAATTTCGACGTAAGCTGTATGATGTGTGGTCAAATGGGAGACGTTTCAAAATTGGTAATGTGTTCAATTTGCCATCAGCACTATCATGGACTTTGTGTTGGTTTGCGTCTATTACCAGGAGTTCGTGCAGGGTGGCAGTGTTCAACCTGTCGGGTATGTCAGGTGTGTCGAGAACATGAAGATGTATCGAAAGTAATGGTCTGTGAAAGATGTGACAAGGCGTATCATCCGGGCTGTATGAGACCAGTTGTAACGTCAATTCCAAAATTTGGCTGGAAATGTTTATGTTGTCGCATCTGTACGGATTGTGGATCCCGTACTCCAGGCGCTGGACTTTCTTCTAGATGGCACGCCCAATATACAGTTTGTGACTCGTGTTATCAGCAAAGAAACAAAGGATTCTCTTGTCCACTTTGTCGGAAGGCTTATCGCGCGGCTGCTTATAGAGAAATGGTACAGTGTAATGGTTGTAAAAAATTTGTACACGGTACATGCGATCCTGATGCAGATCCTCATACTTATCAAAGACGGAAGGAAGAAAATCCAGATTACGAATATGTTTGTAAGAATTGTAAAAGTATGGCTCTTATGAAACGTAAGGATAGTTTAGATGATCATGGATTGGATATGAGCTTAACTGGATCTCAGGACAGTCTCTATGATGGCGATTCATCAGAGTATGACTATACAGGTGGCTTTGATGATTCCTATTATTCAATGGGAATGGGAAAAGGGAAACCATTTTGCGCTTCCAAAATTGCTAAGAAACGATTCGGTGGTAGCGTTGTTGGAAGACCGAAGGGAATGGGAAAACACGGGTATCAAAAGCGGCAAAAGATGAATGAATTTGGCCGTAAAAGGGGACCAAAAGCAAAAATGCGAGGAATATTTGGAGTGCCTGGAGTTGGATTACAGGTAAAGTGTTAATCTCTGAAATATTTAAATCTTAAGTTACTTCTAGACTATTGGTGTTTATAATTACTTTTTTATTTCCAGTGTATGTCTGATTCGTCAAAGGAGGACGAACCGGGAGTTGAAAACAGATTGGTCTTGTGTTCTGCGAAGGATAAATTTGTTTTAACACAAGATATTTGCGTTATGTGTGGAGCTATTGGGACAGATCAAGAAGGATGTCTGATAGCTTGTGCACAGTGCGGCCAATGTTATCATCCTTATTGCGCTGGTGTAAAGGTCACAAAAGTTATTTTGCAGAAAGGTTGGCGATGCCTCGATTGCACCGTTTGCGAAGGTTGTGGCGAGAAAACCGATGAGGGTCGTTTGATACTTTGCGACGACTGTGACATAAGCTATCACATTTACTGCTTGGAACCTCCGTTGGATTATGTTCCTCAGGGCAGTTGGAAATGCAAATGGTGTGCACAATGTCAAACCTGCGGTTCAGATAATCCAGGTTTTAATTGTAGTTGGCAGAAAAATTACACTCAGTGCGGACCTTGCGCTTCACATACAATTTGCCTCGAGTGTCAACAGCCTTACAATGAAGGTGATTTAATAATCCAGTGTAGCCAATGTCAACGATGGCTTCACTGTTCCTGTGACGCAATTAAAACCGAAGATGATGCAGAAAAATGTGCCGAAGTTGGCTACAATTGCACTCAATGTCGTCCCAGTGACGAACCTCCACCTCACATATTACGTAGTTTACCGAAACCTCAACCGAAATATCCTCGATCACCACCTCCACTTACTCGGAGTCCGGAACATTATAAGCCTTCACCTCAACAGTATTTAGTCGACGGTGTATATTTATCCGAATCGGGTATGAATCACATTAAATCGTTAACATTCGAGCATCAACAAACAAGAAAGAAACGGAGAAAGTTGCCAGTGGTTGATAAAGAAGCGGACATAATGGCAACCATAGAGTCCGTTGTCGCTGGGGGAAGTCATGATAATTCTTTGGATGATGGAAGCGGGAAGCTAGATCTTCTCGACGTGAAAGATGAACCTACTGAAGTTTTAAAGGAAGGAATGACGTGGACTCCACGTAGTGGAGAACCACCGCCAGAAGGTTTCAGTATTTATACAACTGAAAACGGAGTAACCGTTCTGAGAAGAAAACGTCAACGAAATTTACAGAAACTGGGAATTGGCGGTTTCGTTGTTAGACTGAGAGGAATGAGGAGAGATAAAGAAGAGGAGGGTGACGGGGAGAAGCTTCCCGAGGGAATAATGGGTCTTTCAGAGGACAAACCTCGCAGGAAGCCTCAGAGAAGAAAACCAAAGACAAAGCTCTCCGAATGTTTTCCTTCTTACATGCAAGAAGCATTCTTCGGTAAGGTTCTTATGGGCACAACCAAAGACAAAGATTTGGAAAGTAGCAGTGATTCCGACAATGAACACAAAACCAACCACAATACTGGTACCATTCAATTATCACAGGATGAACTCAAGGCCATTCAACAAGTCAAGGCTAAACAGGAAAAAGAGGAAGTCAGAATACCAATGGATTCGCATATTAAAAGAGAAGAGATGATGGATGAAGATGGCAGTGATCCTGAAGCTCTTGGTGATATACTGCCGATTTCTGGTGATTTACTGGATAGTGATTTAGTTAATACGATTATGAACGAGCCTGATGAAGACCTGGCTAAAGCTAGTGAAGCTTTGGAGGAATTGGATGATGCTCAAGGTTCTACCAAGGACGAGTTGACCGATATCCTCAGTCCACACTTTAATTTGGAGTCTATGGTTAGAGATACAGGTACGGTACTAAAAAATTGGAAAATTCCAATTGATCACTAATTTTTTAATTTTATTATAATCTATGAGTGTGTAAAAAATATAATATTTTCCATAGGCTTACCAAATATGGACAGCAAAGACGTGGAAGATATCTTTAAGGGTGTCCTTACTGATGAATCTCAAGAATCTCAAGAATCTTCAGTGTTTCCGATTCAGCCTCAAGTAACGCCACATGCTTCTGCTCCTTCCACGCCTTTAGTTTCGCCTTCTCCACATCCAGGTACAGTGAAATTGATTGATTTTCCATAAAAATCAATGCCTATATATTTTAATTGAAATTTCAAATAACCAAGATTCGGCCAGAAATAAGTAGAATCCTATTTGGAAAATTCCTCTTCTGAAGATTCCTTTCTTAGATTGAAGATCCTTATCCCAATGTTCTTTGAAAAAGGTACAAAAATTCAGTTTTAAGTTTTAAAATAAAAAGATGTTTCTTTTCTGTTTCACTCATATGTTCTAATAATGAATAAATGTGTTACATTTTTTAAGGATTACAAGGAGGTTTGCAGTTAGTAAGACCTCAAGTTTCCAATACTCTACCTTCTGTTGGACAGAATAATTTGAATTCTCCAATGAGTTTTCCACCACCCTCGCCCTATCATTCTGAATACAGCAAGTAAGTATTTTTGTAATGAAATTATTCAACGAAAATTTGGAGAAGAGACAATGAAATTTGGTGAACAAAATAAGATTAATTTGTTCTTCGACTTTTAGCAGTCCACAACAGTTTAGTCCTGCTTTTTCTGAACCCCCGAGTCCGTGGGTGAATCCTGAAGACGAGGGAGCTGGTGGAAATTCTGGTGTTCCGCATAACCAAAGAGGAAATAATCCTAAGATGGAAGCTGATGAAATTCTAGGCACAGGAGCTACGATCTCAATGGTCCTTTACGCCAATATTAACCATCCGGAATGGAAAACTGAATTTCCAGGTATGAATTAATTTTTGCAAAAGTTGTTGTTTCTTTTATTTTAAAGAAAAAATGTTTCGATTTCTTTTATTAGTGGTACTTTTTTATAAAGCAAGTATTTAAATTTTAATTGCATATTTCTTTTCTCTTCTTTAGCTTGGCCTGATCGTCACAAGCAAATTCAGAAAAAGTGGCGTGCTCTACCCGCAGAAACAAAAGCTCCATATTTAACGCAGGCCAGAGAAAATAGAGCTGCAAATCGTATGAAGAAAACACAACAGGTAAGTGTTGGAATTCTTTTAATTGTCACGATTCAATAATTTAATTTGAAGAATCAGTCCTGTTATTTTATTTATATATATATATATATATACATGAATTGAAAGTCTCGTTTATCGCGTAGGGTGTCCTGTGCTAACAAAAAAAAAGTCAGACTAACAGCTCGCCCGTTGTATTATGCTATATCTACCGTTAGTCAATGTTTTATCGTCAGTGTAAAAATCTGGTGTTTTAATTTCTCACATTTTTCGTATATATTCTTTTTCCATAATAAATTAAAAATAGTCATTTAACTAATTAATTACAAAATATTTTTAAAATACCATTCAATGCCGAGATCATTTCAGAAAATCTTTTTACAAAATAACCATAATTTTCTCTTCAAAATTTCTGTAAATAACTTTCTTGGAACTAACAATTGTTTTTTAATTAGTTCAATAAATGTAAACGAATAATTAAAAAATTTTAAAGACAATCGTGAAAAATAGAAATTCATCTCAAGATTAAAATTTTTTGCAAGTTTTTAAAGAATAAAATTACTTTACTAATTTTGTAAATACTTAACATTTTATTAATAAATTTTATTTGCTGTTAAAATTAAAAAAAAATCATTAAGATAATTAAAACACCAGTCTCTAACCATACGTGTCGACTTGTAAACATAACTATATTGAGTAGAGAAGCAGTCCTTTTCGAAACTAGGCATTTTATTAATTCTTGTGACCCCCATAAATAGAATGTTACCTTGAATCCTTATAGAACCTTTGCGACTATTAACCCAATTTGTAATCCCATTAAAAAAAAAAGAAACAATAGCGGCCTTGTAAAAAGACAAGTCGCAAACTTTATTATGATAAAAGTGTGTGAACGAGGCACCCCTTGAACCGACAGATACCCAAGGATTTACCAAGCACGAACCCAGTCACTGCAACAAGCGCACCTACCATCACCACCAAACCTGTCACATCAATGTCATCAGCTCAAGTTCCTCCAGTAGTTGCAATGGCCACCAGTCAAAAGCAAATTGGTCTTTTGTCCTCGGTGGACGGGGATAAGTCTCAGGAGAAGTGTCTACAAACAGCCGGATCATCATTAGGAGCAACAAGCAGTGGTCAACTAGCGGAGGTGTGTGCGGTACAAGGACCGCCGAGGCAGCTAACATCTTGTTCTCCGAGCCCTTCCCCAACTTCCACAACCCCTTCTTCTTCACCTAGACCCAGCTCTGTCAATTCTATAAATTCCATTAATAGTCTGGCGCACCAAGAAGTTGCTAGTGGTCAGGCTAGAATTGCACAATCGCCAGCTACGTCTTGCACAACAACAACTGCTTCCTCTTACTGCAACGTCGTCGCCGGTGAAGGGCAACATCAAACGTCACCACCCCAGCAACGTCCCTCACCTGTTCATGTCACAATCAGTACAAGTACTATCGTTAACAGCCAGAGCGTTTCCCAGGTATCCCCCACTGCAACTGTTACGGTTGGAATTGGCCCTGTTCGCCAATTATCCTCCGTTGATCATCAGATTAGAGTGCTCACTCCATCTGAAATCATGCGCACCCTCCCTTCCCTCTGCCAGGAGCACTACGATCCGCCACCCACTGCAATTATTCACACTGTACCTGTACAGTCCCCGGCTATGGTGAGCCACCTATTGTGCCTCTAATGTCTTGCCTTGTGCCAAAGTATCCGATCGAAATTTTAGTGTCTGTACTTCCGTTTCTCTTTGTTTCTTAAATTTTTTAAACTGTCCAATTTACGACAGTCTCCTTATTTTTTTTAAACAATGCGAAAATACGTGATTCTTGTTTTGTCTTTCAATGAACTTTACTTGAAATTAATCAGTTTGTTTAAAGACTCAATTATCACGTGTCACACTTGACAAGATGTTTCATATTGACACTTTTTTCATTCATAATTTTGTAGTAAAGATTCATAGCTTTTCTTTCTTTTCTTTCACAATGAAAATATTTTTCTCTAGTTATTCATCAGAAATTCAAATTAAAATCAATTTTAATAGCAGTTGGACAAAACATTTTTTTTTTAATTATATGGAATAAAATTTTGAAATTAATTTACTAACTCTTCTTAATAAAAAAAAGTGTCTTTATCAAATACATTATAAAGTGAGATGAATTGTTTTCCATTTTCGCATCTGTTTATGGTTGCCACAAATTAATATCAATTTGAATTAAAAAAAAACTTTTTCTTCTTACAATTTAAAGAATAATTTTTAACTAAATAATATATTCTCAATTATCACGATGAAAAAATTACGGAACGTTTACAAAAAATCACAATTTTTAAATTGAATTTAAAACCATAGTAATCAACCATTTTTTTTTTTTTTAATATTAAAATGGAAATTTATTTTAAAGTAATAGATAAAATTGAAAAATAATAATTTTTAAATTGTTTAAAATTTGTTAAAGCATTTTAAATAAATTTACAGAAAGTTTTTTACAGGTAACAAAAAATTTTTAATTTCATCCTTAACGTTTTTTTTTTTTGTTATTACTTTCTTTTTTCTTTAGTGGCAACCATTATATAGAATTTTTTTCTTATCATTGCATTGATACTGTGTATAATTGCAATGGTCCTTAAGTTATTTCATTATTCCTATATATGTGTTTATGACTTGGAATGATCAGAGTTTAATTAGCCTTTCATTTCCTTGAAAAATTGATGTTTATATTGATTGATTAAAATTTCGCTGGCGACAATTATTGAAAAAAATACCTTCTTTTTTGGCTCCATCTTTTTTATTTATGATTTATCAGTGGTAGATATCTACATATATTCCTTAATATGGCATGTTAAAGACATCTGGCAATACACAAACGATACAACCAAATATCCAAAAAATTTCAATTCCTCAAATTCTCAAAAATCCTCCTTAATTCTTAAAAAATCCTCTTTTTTCAAAAAATACTAAAACTAAACTAAGTACTTGGCTGTTTACAAATTTTTTCGTAGGTGGACGTAGTTAAATGTATTGCTCTGTAGTAACGTTATGAATGATTATTTAAATATTTGTTATTAATTCACATTCTCTCTTTATTTCTCTTTTCTGTTTCGGATGCTTCATAAATATGAATGTAAGAATATGTCGTTGGCTTTTGAGTTTTAGTGGATGTGTGCGTTTGATAAATTTCCTGCTTTTCCAAAAAGAAAAAAAGAATTTTCTCATATACTCATATAACACAAATTATAAATCATATTTTTCAGTTATTTTCAGGTAGAATTGTCTTTATTGTCAAACTTAAAATTTATAACAAACATCAATCTTCAAATCTGCAAAAATCCACAATTCACTCATAATTGCAGTTTTTGCACTAGATTCTTGATCTAACAAAAATGCGTAATACACGCTTTACAGCAAAAACAAAAAAAAATGATTATAAATAAAATAGAGAGCTCATAATGCTAAAAATTCTCAATATCGTATAACAAGAAAATTATATTATACCATTGAGTTTTCTTGTGTTTAATCTGAACACGATGCATGCACACTGTGTGGTATGATTTTTTTTTTTTTGAGAAATATAATCACATTTCATTATATGAAAAAGAATTTTTATATACTTTTTCAATGTTTTATATTTCTTTGGTGGTGGTTAATTATTTGTTTTTCTTTAACTTGCTGCGCACAATACGGCTCTTCAATTTTTGCTGGTGTTATTAATTTATTGTAACATGTTATTTTCTGTATCAATTACGGTGTGTGGTGTACAATTGTAACTAATCCTCACAGAAAACTCATGCTCTATCTAAAATGGCTTAGGACACTGAACAAATTATAACTTCCAATTAGAAAGCAAGAAACATTTTATTTATCTTTATAAAAAACAACAAATGTAAAATTTAAAAATTTTATCTGTAGTTATTTATTCAGTTTTATTTTAAATATTATGGTATTTTTGACACTTTTCTTAAATTTATTGATTTTTGTTTATTTTATTGACTAATAGAGAAAAAAGTTTTTATTGTAATTTATATTACCGAAAAAATTAAGATTGTAAAATGTTCTTGGATCATTTTCAATTGGAAGATATAATTATTGCTGCCTATTCAGGTGAAGGTTCATACTAACAGATACATTTCCCAACAGGAGCAGGAAAGGCTTACGAACAGGGATAGATCGACACGTGAAGCTGAACAAGAACGACAATGGAAACAACTTCAAGCAATGCGCCAGCAACAAGCTCAACTACAACAGCAAGTTATTCATGAGCAACGTGTTCATGGTAAGAAAATTTTTTTTAAATTCATAAAACGTTCCACAATTATACATTCAGTATTTTATTATTTCCTTTAACTAGAATATAATATTCCAGCTATGGCTAGAGTTCATAGACAGATTAACGAAGATGGAACTCCAGTTATGAACCAAGATGGAACACCAGGATTAACAACACAACTACAAGTCTCTACTTCTCAAGTAACTAATTTTTTATTCCAATTTTTTGAATAATATAAAAATAGTAATAGGAAATGAAAATAATTAAAATATTTTTCTTATTCTCGTAGGAAGGAAATCAAATATCTTCAATAGCCTCGCCTTCACCGGGATCTCGTGCGACGTTCGCAGCACCACCGATAAAAGTCACTCGCGGCATGGCTCCGCAAATTCCCCTTCAAGGTATGCCACGTTTACCGAATCAAACATGTACAACGGGAATGCGACCGATGGGAAATGTCGTGAGGCCTGGGATTCCGACAGCGTTTCCCCAACCTCCGTCACCATTCTCGCCTCAAGCTCCACAATCGCCTCACGACTTTCCACAATCTCCTGCTTCCTCACAATCTCAAGAGCACTTTCAACGCTTCGAAAGTAACGAAGCTTTCTCGCAAGGCTCTCAAACACCTCGATCACAAATTGTCAATACCCCGACTTATGCAACGTCACCGCGAAATGACGTTTTTACCCAACCACCTGGTACTCCACGTCCTGTTTTCAATGCCAATAATAATCGTTCCACAACACATGTCTATGCTCCGTCACGTACTCCTGATCCTTACATCAGTCAACCCGCAACACCTTCTCCGGTTTCGAATTATCCTTCTCCCCGGTCAGAAACAAGATCCGAGCCACAGCAAACCGAGGCTTTCAGTCAGCAACCAGAGGTCAATCGACAGCTGAGAGATCTTCTACAGAGGCAACAATTCAGTAAGAAGATTGAAACTCATGGTGCTTCCTGGCCTCAAGGTTATTTTCTTTATGGGTTGAAACAATTCAAAAATTGGAATAATAATGAAATATTTTTTAATTCAAATATTTCTTTTGTTATTTAGATGGTCAAAATCCTGGCGAGGTATTACCTCAACAATTTGAAACCGGTCAAATACAATTACCTCAACATCCTCAATTGTCGGGAAAATCAGCTGAAGGAACATTTAGACAGCCGCTTCCACCTGGAATCGTAAGACCGAGAATGCCGCAACCAAATGTTTTTGTTCGAAACCCTATTGGTACGTATTCAGTTTCTAATAAGCGATCAAGGGTTTTTTTATTTTTATGTATTTTTTAAATTTACTTTTATTAATAGGTGTGAGTCCAAGACATGTGATGGCTGGTAAACTTGACTCCACACGACTTCAGGGTTTGGATCCTCGAACTAGATTGCTTTTAAGACCGCCCGTGTCTGTTGGTGTACCACAGCAACACTTCCAAAGCAACCAGGTTCTTCAGCGATTACCAGGTCCCAGAGCTGCTCTTCAAGAACATTACGAAGTTATACAACAACAAAGATTTTCTGAACCTAATCAAGGACAGATTACGCAACGTATTGTTAGAGCTGGCCAGGATGCAATCAGTCAAGGAATAAGAATGTTGGGAGCTCAGGGCATGATTCGACCGCCTGTCATTTCCACTAGAGTAAACGAAACCAATGTCAATACACAGGAGGCGTCGGAAATACCAGATAATGTTACTGCCGAATTAGAGGAACTCGAGCAAGAAAGAGAAGCTCCTTTGGGAGAGGTCGAGAGCGTAAGTGCAATATTAGGAGACTTGGGTGAAGATGACGATGAACTTCTTGGTAAGTTGATTTATTCAATAAAATAATTAAAAATTTAAATTAATAATTCACATAAATTATCGCTCATTTTTTACTTGGTATTTTCAGCTGAAATGGGTGCTGATTTTAATATTTTGGAATACGCGGATCCGGAGTTGGACAATTTAACAGGAGGTGGAAAAACAAATATTCTTGATTTGGATCTAGAGCAAGTGGAGGTTGAACCAAAGGAGGAGAAACAGAAGAAAGATAGTAAAGTAGAACCTAAGGCTGAAGATTTAGGAGGAACAACAACGGCACATACAGAATCGAATGAGAAAATTGTAACGAGCACTGTGCAAACTCCAACGGAGACAACTTCTGCTCCAACGCAAACGGTTCAAGGTATTGCACCGCCGACGCAAACTTCCCAACCATCAGCAGGTGTTATATCACAAACGCATCCACAAGCAGTACTACAGCAATTGAATCAACACTTGCAGACAGCGGCTGCAATGGGAAGACCCGTGGCTCCAGGAACTCGATTACTTGCACCTGATGGCACTATTGGAGTCGTCACATCCACAAATACAGTTACTGTCAGTTATCCATCGACTTTTCCTGGTCATCCGCAACGCATTGCTCAAACGCATATGCAAGGTAAAATATTCTTCTTCTTCGTCTTTCCACGATGGAACATATTCTAAAATTTAATTTTTCTATCAATTAGAATTTTCAAATATATTTTAATATTTTATTTTCTTTACAGTTCAACAACATCAAAGACTCGGAATGAGAGTCGCTGGAGTTCAGAATGTAGCAGGCAGAATAGTTTCAGTCAGTCATATGATTGGACCTCGAATGCCTTTGCCGCCGCCACCACCACCTCCTTATCCAGGACCTCCACCTCCATATCGAGGACCTATACAGGTTAGCATTCTTATCAATTATTTATCACATGCGAGAAAGTTTTGCCTGAAAATTAATTTTCCTATTAACTAATTTTCAAAAACATTTTTAAAGATCACGACTCTTGAAAATTATAACATTCGTAAGAAATTATTATTTAGCTTTGAGAAAAACTCTAATTTAGTTGATTATTAAGATTTTTTAACATTATTATTCAATTAAGAATCTAATTTATTTATTTATTTGAACGATTGAAAAAATAACATAAGAGTATTAAGATTAAAAACAACCCGTTACGAGTGTAAATGTTGATGAGTGATTTAATAACAAATAAGCATTGGCTGGTATAATGGTATTTTGGCCTGAGTGTATGCAAAGCATTGGTGTTGGTGCATGTCTAGATGGGGCTATGCCCAGGTGAGCGGGGTTTGACGCGGCCCCCAATACACATAGGGCACCCAGTGCCAGTTCCGGGTCCACCTATGGTCCCTATCGTTCATACCGGTACGCCAACAATGTCACCTCATCCTCAACGAAGGCCTTTGCTTCTGCAGGTGAGCAAGACGCGGGCATTAAATCAATTAAGATGCACCCTTGTCTACCGAAAATGCACAAACCCCACGAGAAAAAGTATATTTTTATTGTTCTTTTTTCATATTTATAAAAAGCTACTGAATGTCTTTAAAATTAAATATAAAACTAATTTTTCAAAATTTACCAATGATATCTACTTGAAAAATTCTTATTAAAAATTATATCAATGACAGTAATAACAGTTTTATTTATTTTATGCATAAAATTAATTTCTATAAGATATTCAGTAGTAATCCTAAACTTATAAACCAATTTTTTAATTACGTTTTACTTTTTTACTTTAAATATATCTTTAACTTATCTGACATTCATTATTTCCAACAACGAAATTCTGATATTATTTTACCATTATCTTTAAAATGAAGTTGTGTAAAAGCTTTCGCATGCTTTTTGTTGCCTCTTTTTTTATATCCATTGCAAGTAATTTATTTGTTACTGGAACGTGATTTAAAATCCGTAAATACGAATTAGGGATTGATATTAACGATTAGCAGTCGTGTTCACAGGAGCAACCTTTATTACTGGAGGAGCTTTTAGAGCAAGAAAAACGTGAACAAGAAAAGCAACAGCAACAACAACAACAGGCTGATACGACAACGCCGAGTGGAGCTCTATTGAGTGACAGTGAATTTGAGAGACTGAGAGCTGAAGCTCTTGCTTCCCCACCTCAAGGAATTGCAACTGTCACCGGTGGAGTGACTGCTATAAGACCAGCTTGTGCTCCAAGACCACCATCATCTCCGGGTGCAAACTGGTCTCCGGCTACGCCTGATCCGAACAAATTAGCTGTTCAAGCTGCAAGACAACCGATTTCTACGCAAACACCACCTGAATGTTAGTATTTTTCTTGAGATTTTCAATTTAAAAAAATCTTTCCAATTAATATTTAAATTTCTTCTCTGTTTTAGCACGCATCGTGACGTTTAATATTCCCCAACTTCCAGCGCCACCTGTACCTCCAGAAAATATTATTACTGAGCAAGATCGGCAAGTGCAATTGCAATATGAACAATGGCTAAATCATCAAAATCAAATACTCGGACAACAACTTAAATTTTACGAAACAGAAGTTCAAAAACTACGCAAGCTTAAGAAGGTATAAACAATCAAAATAAGTAATAATTGCAATTATTACAATTCATCGGATAATTAATCGAATAATTAAATTCTTTATTTCAGTCTTTGAACAGTAAACAACGTCAGTTGCGTAAATCAGGCAATGAATTAACTGAAAACGATAACGCTGAACTGCTACGTATAACAAGCGAACAAGGTATTCTACAAAAACACTTGGATGCAAGTAGAAAACAAACCCGTCAACATGGAATGCTGATGCAGGAGTATCACAGTAAACAACAACAACGACAACTCCAACCTCAATCTAATGAATCATGTTCCCCTATGATGTCACCATCTCAACACTCGTCACCACTTAGCAGTCCGGCAGCGCTTGTTTCTCACAGTCCAGGTCCTGGAAGTGCTTCTTCCACAATGATTCAACATTCACCGGCAAATTCTATTGTGCAACATAGTCCAAACCCACCAATGTTACAACATAGTCCAGGTAATTCGCAAACGAATCCTGGAACGATGTCACCTCACAATATGCAACCATCGCCAAGAATTGGAACTCCTCTGTCGCAAGGAGATGAGAGTCCATTCAGTCCCGGAGCCATGCCATCTCCTGGAATTTGTGTACCAGCAGCCACGAGGATGACATCTCCACAACATCGTGCCGTCATTACCGGGAGACTCACTACAAGTCCCGGGGCATTCACTTCTGATGCTCGATCACCTCAACAGATTATAGGCGAGCAAAACATTCGAATGCACGGTATTACGCAACGTTTTGTTCGTCCACCCGCCGTGGGAGAAATAAATCAAAGACCTAGAATGACTTTACAAGCCGGCATTGTTTATGGGCAAAGATCTCCACTTGGTAGTCCACAACCACAGCCGCAACCAATATTGACTCAACAGCAACATCAGCAGATGCTTCACAGACAGCAAATGATTCAACAGCAACATGAAGTCGCTCCAGTGGAAAGTCAGCAGACCATCTCACAGAGAAATTTGCAGATGGCTCAACATAGACAGCAACTCTTGCAGCAGCAACAACAGCAACTACTACAGCAACAGAGGCAACAGTTTCTGCAATTGCAACAACAAAACCAACAGCAACAACTTCAACAGCAAACTTTGCAACAGCAGCAGCAAACTTTACAGCAACAGCCATTACAACAATCCCATCAGTTACAGCAGCAAATACAGCAGCAGCAGCAACAATTGCAACAACAGCAAATTCAACAACAACAACAACAACAAATGCAACAGCAACAACAACAGCACATGTTACAAAAACCGCCAACATCTCCTATGGTTAATCAACCTGTCAGTTCTCCTAGTCCGCAACTTCATCAGCAAATACAACAAAACTACGGACAACAACCGCCGAGTTCTCCATTAGCTCGTAGTCCAGTTGTGCAGACAATGGGATCTCCAATGATTCAACAGCAACTTAATCAATCGTCTCAACCTCCGAGTCCCATGGGTTCTCGTGTTCACAATCATCCGTCTACCTCTCCGATGCTTCAGCATCAGTTGAATAATTCTCATCATCCACCGCCTTGTCAGACACCTAATTCGCCAATGCCTCGTAGTCCAATGGTCGGAGGTTCGCCAATGCAAATGCAGAGAAGACAGTCCAGTGGTAATAGTCCAGCGATGCCTGACAGGCCTCAGAGCGTTGAAAATCCTGGCACTCCGCGAACTCCTCACACACCACACACTCCACATGGGAATTACTCACAAAATTCCATGAGTCATGATCAACAGATTCAACAACAAGATCAAAATACCATAGATCATACGAGAGGCGGAGGAAATCCACATAATCCAATCAATCCTCTACCGCTTCCTCCGAGTTTCGGTAGATTTGGATATTTTAAACTGGGACTGAGAGGAGGATCACCCATGTGGTCCACGAAACCTGAGACCAGCAAAGGCAAAACAACTGAGCCAACTCTGAGCATTGATGAGAAACCAAATCCTCCGACTTTGGTACACAGAAAAACTTCACTTAAAAACTCTCTAGTCTGTGCGGATTATAATGATTTTGACGATGATTCACATACCCCTCCGCAAACTTCTCCACTTACAATTGAACCCAAGGCAACAACCTCTTTGACCGATAGTGCTCTAAGCAGTCCGAATGATAAATTGGAACCAATTCCTGACACAACCGACTATGATGACGATAAAAATGTCGTTAATTCAGAAGTGACCTTGAGTTCCGCAGCACAGGGTGACAATGATGACATCAATGATATTGAACAGTTTGGCGATACAAATTTAGAAGACGTGATATGTCCACTGGAAGCTGATAATCAAGATGAATACACGTTAAATGGACTTTTTGCACAGGATATGGTTTTAATCGATAGCAACGATTCTCTCAGTAATGCTCTCATTAATGACAGCAATCAAAATCACAATCTTCAAATGCAAATCTTAGGTCTTGAACCAAGTGAAACTCAATCTGAGGTACATCTCGGTGATGAAGATGTCCAGCTGCATATAAGGAATAAAAAAGATCTACATTTGAATCTTGTGAAATCTGTTGAAACTGGTAAACGTCTTGCTCCTATAACCGACACACCAGAGTCATCTGATCAAGAAGAATTACATACCATATTGCCTCAAAGTCAAATACCAAGTAAAGGTAAATTACCAGAACAAAATATTCGATCCGACACTGTAAATAAACTTACCGAGGAAAAATTAAAGGAGCCGATTTTAAATGAAGTAAATAAAATTGAAAAAATCAAATCACAAGATACAAAAGTTCTTGAATCGATTTTAGAAAAGCCAAAATTATACCATGAACCGGAACAACGTGGACGTACTGCATTAAATCCTCAAGTATCTACAGTGACAATTGTCTCATCGAGAGTAAATCCATTCTCTGTTGCAAAATCATCTTCCATTCATGCTGCTACAAGTGTTAATATTGATAAACCTTCAGCTCCGAAATCAAACACAACTTTTTCTTCATATTCCACCTCGAAAGAAACATCTTCATTCGATAATCAAAATCGTGGAGGACTAACTATGGGATCGATAGTCACTGATGCGAAAATGGCAGCACGACTCACTCAGGCAACTTTGAAAGGCACCTATTTAAAAGACTCGAAAGCTGATGCACCACCCGTTTCGCTAAAAACAGGAATAGAGAAAACAATCGAGGAAGTGTCCAAAGCCATTAAACCCGACATTACACCAAAAATTAATATTTCAAAAATGCAAACATCAAGTTTGATGTCCACTTCCAAAATGCTAATTCCCGAACAATTGAAAAAAGATTCCGTAATGAAGTTAGTTGACTCGAAAGCTGGTACTTCACGCGATGAGGATAAGAAGAAGGAAAATCATTGTATAGAACGAAAAGTCCAAATGGAGAAAGTAATTCCGAAACTTGAATCAAAACTCGTGGAAAGGCTTGTTGAGGATAGAAAACCAGATTCTTCAAACACCACTGACGAACTGGAACTTGAACTTGCAGCTTTACATAATCCTGCTGAAAATATTGCAAACGGTGAGAGAAATTTGAAAAAAGAGAACACCAACGCACCCACCATGGAAAATTCCTTCCAAGGTAGACACATTTCCCCAGTAACTGAAGATGATGAGTCTCTTGTGCATATTTTAGAAAATGATTCAGAACCCGTTACCGAAAGTGTCATCCGTGATGAAAAATCGGAGAATTCACAACAGGAAAAGGGTAAAATTCGATCAGAATCAGAAACAAACAATAATCCTATTTCGATAAACAGAGATAATCAAGATGCTTTCGCGAGAAAAACTGCGGCCGTACAAAAAATTCTAATGGAAGAATCTCCGGATGAAATATTAGATTTATTGGACGGTATTATATCCTTAAAACCAGAAATGGCGAATGCAGATAAACAGAAAACTAATTTGCACTATCAAGTGCCAACACCTTCAGGTACTCTACCAGCAAATATTCTCCAGGATTCATCAACAGATATGGAGCAAGGAACTTCTAGTAGTGAACGACAAACGTCGTGCGAAAGAAGTTCTCGACAAACTTCACGTGAAAGTCCATCACCATTGCAAATTGGGCAACGAAGAGAATCTTCAAATACACAAAATATGACACCGTCAGTAGTTGGAACCGTTGCACAATTACAAAGAACGACAAGTTCAGTTTCCCATCACTCACCACTTTCTAAACCTTCTGATTTGACGCAAAACATCAAGAATGGATCTCAACAATTGAGGAATCTTCTCTCTTCCTATCAATCAAATCACTCACAAAGTCATTCAACAACTGCAACAAACATTGTGACATTGGTGACTCCATCATCAACGGGAAATTCTAAATCCGGAAGTACAGCGACAACAAGTTGCATTGCTGCTCCTTTATCTTCAATGAATATTCAAGGAGTGACTGGAAATCGTCTGCAAACAACACCTGTTATAACGAGCACAGTTCATGGAAAGTCAGAGTCGGACATTATTGTTTCAACGAATGCGCAACAAATTAAGGAAGCCAACACGGCTGTAACTTTAGTGTCGAATTTGGCGAAATCTCTGCCATCTGATCATTTTCTACGAGTGACTGTTAGTGGAATTCAAACTCAACCGAGTTCAATTGCTCTTCATACTCCAACTAATACTGCTCCAAGGCCAACTGGAATTTCTATCACTTCAAATGCAATGTTGAATGCAATGCTCGCTGGAACCAATTCAGCGAAACCGACAATGGCTGGAAGAGCTAATACTCATTTGACTCATACCAGCAATTTATTAAGTTCCGTCATGCCTTCGTCATCCATACAGCGAGCGCAGAATGTTCAGGCAATTCTGCAAGTGAGTTCCACCTGTTCTTCCGTACCATCCAGAGTCCTCGTTAATGTAACTTCCGCTGCGGTGAGTTGATTATTTAATTCACATTTCAATACAAACAAACAATGTTTCAGGAATTGAGTAATCCACTTTTTTCTCTTTCAAATTATTTCCATTGTGAAAATAAATTCAATTTTAATTATAGTTTAAAAGTTAATTGCAATTAAATAATTTTATTTATTGAATAATAAATAAAGAAACGGTAAATAACGCTAAATTAGCAAAAATTATTTTTAATTAAACATAATTTGAAACAAAATCCTTGAGAGTTGAGTATAAAAAAAAATTGCACACAACTCACGGTGTTTTAAAAATTGTTAGGTATAAATTAGAAATTTTATATGAACAAAATAGATTTTTTTTTGTAATTTTGTTTGTTGACAAATTTGTTTCCATAACAAATACACTCTTATTTTGTTTTGTGCTATGTTTCGTTTTAAAATTAATGAAAGATTTGAATGTTAATTTTCTTGAATTAAAATTTAGTTTTCATGAATATTATTTCCCTCATTATTTGTACACTAACAAGTCTCGACTTTTATGAAAAACTTTTCATGTGTAACTCTTTCTAATCAAGTATACAAAACTTGTCCCCAATTCTCAAAAGTAGATAAGAACGTTTTCATATTGACATTCCAGTCGATAAGAATCTTAACGAAGAACAGTTTTCAACAATTTTATTCAATTGAGAAATTGAGTTAAACAAATTTCTCTAACTTGCAAACTATTTCAGGATTTATATAAACGGGTTGGATTTTTTTTTCTATTAATCATCAATTGTGATTATTTTTAAGTCTTGATACATTAATTTTTTCAGCCATCAGTATTGTTAGAAATACATTAATAACTATTTTTGAAAGAATGCATCTAATAAAATTAATAATTGTTTTTTGTTACAATGTGTTTATTATGTTTTTTAATTAACAATAATAAAATTATTATTGCTTTGTAGGTGAGTTCATCAATGCAATGTGTCCGGACAATAGTGCCTCCAATGGTTACAGCAACAACAACACCAGTTAATGTTACTACCAGCATTCTGCAATCAACTTTATCACAAGCACCAACTTTATTGCACTCGCAATTGACATCAGGAGATGTACAATTCAAGACTGGATCATTGCCAATCGACAGCAAAAATGTCGAACCCGATGCGTTACCAATGAGCTCTACAATCAAGAAAGAACCAGATGGACTCCAATCAAAATTGCATTCAAATGAGAATTCAACTTCGAGACTTGATTCTGATATCAACAAAATTGGAGCAACTTCTCATCGACTGGAGGAATCGCAAAATGTTTTATTGAAACAACTTTTGCAGAACACAGCCTGCGCGACAACAACTCTTTCATCATCAAGTAGCCAAGGACCAAGTTTGCCCTTGGTCCCATCTCTAGAAGCTCAATTAGCCAGACCCGTGCCTCCTACCCCGTCTTCCTTACTCCCTCCATTATTGAACGAACCCCCAGTGAGTAAAACACCTCCCACGAAGCAAGTCTTAACGAAAGAAACCTCATTTGTGTCTCACGCAATCACAACACCTAAAATGCAGACAACAATTCCGAAAGAAGAGACACCGAAAGTTTCTCCTTCGCAATTACCAGTGACAACGTCTTCCTTAAACGTTCAAAATATTGCCCGATCGCTGGAAACTTTAGCCAAGCAACAAGTACACAATCAGCATATTAAGAATCTTTCGTTAAGCATTCCGGGTAGTCAAACTGGCATCACGACATCTGTTACTAAAACAATATCAACAACGCCTACAAGTTCTGACAATTCAATGACGCCACTGGAAAATGTTTCCCAATCTTCAATTGTATCAACCTCGGAGGTGATTGCTCAGGTCTCTCAGGCGCAGCAGAGAGCCACGACGCCAGTCACTGTTGCCAGACATATTTTACAAACAAAACCAATCGTTACGACGATTGCTCTTAAAGCAGCTTTGTCCAATTCGGAAGTTGTTTCCAATCTCGTTCAAACGGCTCAACAATTTTCAACTCCTTCGATCACGCAGGCTGTTAGTGAAACTCAACAACAACAACAGCAACAACAACAACAACAACAACTAGTTCTCCCTCCGAAACCCTCAACTCCAGTTCAGCAATCTCAGCAACAGTCTCCAGTTGTTAGTACAATACAACCGTCAGTGCCTCAAATGACGACTCATCCTTTAAGTCGTCCTCAAGCTCAGATGCCACAAAGTACAATTATGTCACACACAGTGCCTTTGATGGAAGTGAAGAAAGAAATTCTTGACGAAGTTCTCCCTGGTGGTAACTCTGTTCAACTTAACGATACCAAAGACTTTCTTCCTGCCAAAGAAGAGCTCGTTGATGGAACCATCGATGACAAAAATGGTCAGTTCATAAACATATTTATTTATTTACATAATCTTGGAAATTTTATTCTCCTATTATTTTTCTGGTGGATTTTCAAAATTTAAATTAAATTTTTGTTTGCAGATCTCAAAAAGTTGAAAAGAAGACAGTATCAGCAAAAACGTAGACAAAGTCAGGGTAAGGACGCAGTCATGGGTCCGCAAAAGAAACGTGCGAGAAAGGAGCCACGTTTAGTTGAAGATTACGATACGTATATCGACAATGTAATGTTACAATTAAGACAATTACCAGGAATGGCTGTACTGGAGCCTCTCTTAAGTAGAAATTACGGCGTTTGTCCTGTTTTTGGTTCTGGAGATTTATCGAAAATTGGTACTGCAAAAGATTACAATACAAGAACAGGTGATTTGATTGGTTCTTATGGAAATGCAAGAATTTCGGGTATCTCTGATCATTATAATACTCAACCTTTTGGCGAACTGGATCCCTTGCCGCCTGTTCCACCAGTTTCTACACAAAGGGGATTCTACGATCAAGAATTCCCACCATTGAAATTTGACGATAGTAAGTCAAAAACAATTTTTAAAAAACAATTTTAAAAAACTTATTTTTAAAAATAATATTTAATTACTATTTTTTTTAATAGATGACAGGAAAGAAAATATGTCAGCGACCAGAGACATTGACACTCCAGACACTGTTGTTAGTTCTTCATCTCCTGAATGTGTGATTCCTGACACTCTTCACAAATTTCCGTATCTCCGAGTTATTATGGATGACGAGTCTGATGATGATTCGGAAAATCAAAATCGATATTCACCTCCAATACCGTTACTTAATCCTGTTCCGATTCGAGCTGGACCGGGATCATTCATCAAGGAGATTGCTAATAATGATAAAGAAAATTTGGGAACTTCCAGGTAGATCAATTGTTTTAAGTACCTATTTACTACTACCTATTTACTCCAAGAAACTATTCTTGGAGATGTAATATATTTAACAAAATAGGAAAATATACATTGAGAATATTAGAATCGGTATTTTTTGGAAAAGTGTTTTAATCATTTAATTTTTTAGAATTGGGAAAACGTCTCCAACGCCAACAAAAGAAACTGGAAACATCAATGTCACAGTAACTTTGAATAGTCAATCATCAGATGATATTTTAGGGGTTCTTAAAGATTTGGCAAATATTTTAAATTGTCCTGCACCAACGGATTACCAAATTGAAGAACGCACTACTACTCCACCTAGTCAGAAATTAGGTCTTTATCGAACTAAGGGAAAAGACGGAAAGGAAGGAGGTATGTTTCAAAGCCATTGAAATTTTTGCCAATTTAAAAAACTATGTTTTTATAAATTTTTTATTTATTTACAGCACCGATTGATATTCAAAGTATTTTAAATGGAGCTGCCAAATTTTGTCGGCATTGTGATGTCGTTATTCTAAATACATTAATTAGAAAAAGGGTTTCGGAATTTTCCCTCATGAGCAAAGATGATTTGGAACCTGCCGATGAAGTCTGCTTTTGTTCCGCTGAATGTTACTTTCAATTTTCCGTTATATACAAAACTTCTAATCTTTCTCAAGATAAGGTTCGTTTTCTATTTTTTATCATAAATACCTATGTATAATTGAAAATTTGTAAAAATTTATTTTTATCACTTATTCGGATGATTTATTTAAATAAAAATTTTTTATTATTTGTCTTTTGCAGGCGGCAGCGATTGTGGATCATCTTAGTCAGAAGACAGATAACAAATTCATCGAGGAGAATCTAAAGAAGTTCCAGGACAAGAAATTCTTTGGAAAGCAATCGCTGGATCGTGACGAGAATATTCTACGATTGAAGAGATTATTACCGGATTATGAGAGATGTAAGAGTGAAATTGATTTGCAAGATGGCCGTTTTGGCAAGAAGAGATCAATTTCAGTCTTGGATGAACCAATGGTCAATTCTAATGAACCGCCACCACCACCAGTTAAAGTTCATAAAGGTGATCGTTACAAAGTCTGGTCAGCAGGTGTTTTACAACCATCTGTCAAATATAAAAAACTTAATGAACGTGAAATCACCGAGGTTAGTTAAAATTAATTTAAAATATACTAACTACAAGTTGTCAAAAGATGAAAATTTAATTGTTCTTTTAAAAATAATTGCAGATGCTTTTCCGTATGGGAGTGACTGTGAGTCCAGCGAAAGCTGAAGACACTAGGCGCTGCATCTTTTGTCAAAATCAAGGTGACGGAGCTGCCGATGGTCCTGCTCGTTTGTTAAATTTTGATGTAGATAAATGGGTCCATTTGAATTGTGCTCTTTGGGCGCAAGAAGTCTTTGAAACGGTGAATGGAGCACTGATGCAGTTTGATGAAGCCCTACAGCATACTCTCACTTTAAATTGTGTTGTTTGCGAGAAACCAGGCGCTTCTGTCAGATGTTACAAAACACGATGTACCAATTATTATCATCTTGGCTGCGCTGTTAAAGATAATTGTGTTTTCTTCAAGAGCAAGGTATTTAAAATTTAAACAAACAAATTTAAACATACAAATTTAAAAAAAGGATGTATGTAAAAAATTATTAAAAATTTGAACAATTTTTTCAGAACACCTTTTGCTCTCAACATGCCTCGAAAAATGACAAAGACGAAGAACTAACGACACTCTCAGTATACAGGCGAGTTTACGTGAATCGCGACGAAAATAGACAAGTGGCTTCGGTGATGCATCACTCGGAACACAATCATCTTCTCCGAGTCGGGAGTTTGATTTTCTTGAGCGTCGGACAATTGCTTCCACATCAACTCGCAAATTTCCACACACCAAATCATATTTATCCGGTTGGTTACAAAATTGTACGATTTTATTGGAGTATGAGAACGCTAAATAAGCGCTGTAGATACGTTTGTTCCATTCATGATGTCTCGGGAAAACCAGAATTTCGGGTTCTCGTACAAGAGCCTCCTCAGGAAGATGTTGAATTGCGAGATGCATCGCCACGTGCTGTTTGGAATAGAATTCTCGAGCCGCTCGCTCAACTAAGACGAGACGAAAAGAGTGTTCAACTCTTTCAACGTTACATCACCGGCGAAGATCTTTTCGGTCTCACCGAGCCCGCTGTTGTTCGGGTACTGGAAAGTCTACCGGGAATTGAAACATTGACTGATTATAGGTTTAAATATGGTAGAAATCCTCTGCTTGAGTTGCCATTGGCGATTAATCCAACTGGCAGCGCAAGAACGGAGGCGAGGCTAAAAAATCAACTACCCTGGAAAAGGCCACACACTCAAAGGACTGGATCATCAGCGCGACAGAATTTTACACCAACTACGAATGTTGCCGGTGAAGCCACGTGTCCCTATTCGAAACAATTTGTACATTCTAAAAGCTCGCAATACAAGAAAATGAAACAGGAATGGCGAAATAATGTGTACCTAGCAAGATCGAAAATTCAAGGTTTGGGTCTCTATGCAGCACGAGATTTAGAAAAACACACAATGGTTATCGAATATATCGGTGAAATGATCCGATCAGAGGTTGCTGAGACGAGGGAAAAGCAGTATGAGGCTAGGGTGAGCATACAAAAATGATTCATTATTAATTTTTCATGTAAACAAATTTGTAGTAATATTCTTTGTTTGGTTTTAATTTATTTTAATATAATCTTCTTCTTCATAGAATCGCGGTATTTATATGTTCCGTTTGGACGAGGATCGCGTAATAGATGCAACTCTATGCGGAGGACTTGCTCGTTATATTAATCACTCTTGCAGTCCTAATTGTACCACTGAAATCGTCGAAGTCGATAGAGATCTCAGAATAATTATCTTTGCTAAGCGAAGAATCTCACGTGGCGAAGAGGTAAGTTTTATTTTTCTTTATAAGAAGATGTTTTAAAAAATGTCTCAAAACGGTAAAATTTTTAAGAATTTTATTAATTTTTGTGTTAATTTAAAAAATTTTGATGCCTAATAAAAAAAAAGTAATCAACTTTCTTGGAAAAAGTAATTTTAATGAAATTTTCTACTCTTGCAGCTATCATACGATTATAAATTTGATATCGAAGATGATCAACACAAGATACCATGTGCTTGTGGTGCGCCTACCTGCCGTAAGTGGATGAACTAAGTTAAAATGAAAAAAGGTAAATCCACCGTTGTTATTGTTAATACGTTATTGGGTAGGGTTTTACAATTATTAAAAGATTTATATATATACATATATAAATAAAAATATATTATATATATGACAGACATTATTTAATTTGTAAAGTGCCATTGCAGTGCGACTAAACGATTTATAATAATGTTGGTGCTAAGCCATCACGACATTCCTCCAAAGTTGTACAATTTTTTAGTTTTACTTAATATTGAATCAGGATAATCTATCATTTGTATCATACGTTTAATGAATTAATTAATTAGGGAGGAACACGACGATACCCCTGTCGCAGACAAATATAAATATATCAGTCGTGTACACATGTATACAAAATGAATTTATATCTTTGTATGTTGAGAATCCGGTCGAGATTTTTCGACAAATAATGTAATATAAACAAATTTTTATTAAGTATTATTATTGAATATTTTCTGCACCGTCTCTGTAAATAATTAGAATTATATTTCGAATCACCGAGATGTAAAGTAGATGTATCTAAAAACATTATACACAATATTATGTGATTACATGATAATAAATCTGTATAAAAAATACTTACCAAATTCTTTTAAATCAATCAAATTTTATTTAAATATCTTAGTGTAAGGCAATTTTATTTTTCTCATTTCTTAACATTTTCAATTTAAATCCCTATAAAAACAAGATAAAACTTCAATAATGTTTGTGTTTTAATTGTTTATTCTTCTTATAAACTGTTATGTACAATGTTACGCTAAACGCACTCAATTTTTTACATATTAAAACCACTTAAATCCAAAACTATTGAAGACTGTATGTTAATAATTTATCATTCCTAAATTTGACATTAAATATTTGTTCTGTATTGTATTGTTTTATATATGTATGTCCTTTAATTTGAAAACCTATTTTTTAACTTTGATTATTTATATATTAAATAACAGAAAAACATGTACTTGTTTCTATCAAATGAAATTCCAAGATAACTAATTAATATTGATGATTAATTTTATGTCCTCTATTTATAAAATGACAACATTGGAATTAAATTTTTAGATATTAAATCAAGGTGTGATTTTTATTCAAAAATGTTTTTTTTTGTCTCGAAATGTCTCAAAATTGAAGGTAAATATAAAATATTGAATATTAAAAAATCTTGAAACATTTTCAATTATTATTATTGTTTTAAGAACTGACATTATTGAAATATAATCTCATTTATTGCAAACAATAATTTTTTAAGTGTAGTGAATGTTTTAAAAATAAAACTTGTACAAAATAAGTTTAAAAAATTTTTTTTTTTTTACAAAAGATTTACTATTTTTTTATATATATTTAAACCTACAGATTTGAA
The DNA here is from genome assembly GCA_001855655.1 of Leptopilina clavipes. Taxonomy (NCBI): domain Eukaryota; kingdom Metazoa; phylum Arthropoda; class Insecta; order Hymenoptera; family Figitidae; genus Leptopilina; species Leptopilina clavipes. The sequence goes on from JUFY01032713.1 coordinate 64,574, forward strand.
AAGTGGATAAAAAAGACTTCATGTAAATGCAGTTCTTTGGTATTAATAAATACTAGCTTATAGAAGATACAAAAAATAAATAATCTCATTAAAAGAAGGATTATCTCTAATTTAAAAACATTTTTCTTCATTTCTCTTCTCACACTTAGAATCAATTTTTACTCAGATCCTTAATCTTTTTTTTACTAATATTAAGTTATTATTAGAATTTTATTTTGATTACGCATCTAAAATGAATGAAAAAGAGCCTCTGTTTTCTCAATTGTATTACTATTCTTATTTAAACTTATATTCTAGTTGTAAAAATTTTTTGGAAATAATATTACAAAATTATATTTTTAAAAAAATATTTCCTTTTTGAAAATTTCAGATTTAATTAAGACTTTTTTCTTTCAGGTGTCAATTTTTCAAATTTGTAAGTGTCCCAGTGGTTGTTATTAATATTTACTAACTTATAATTGATTTAAATAATAATAATAATAATAATAAATTATTTTCCTAATGACGAATAGCATTAACAATTGATCATACATTTGCTTGTTTTTTAAAAAAGTACAGTTGACAATTTCACAGTCGAGCATTATCGAAAAATCGTTATTATTTAAAAATCCAATGTTGAATGAAGACAAAAACGACCAACATTAACATTGCTGAGCATCAAAAACTAAAGACAATTAACATTTATTTACATACACATATATATAAATATTCTACGCAGTCATAAATTATTGTGAACTACGACGTTCATCACGTACAAGTCCTGATTACAGTAGCACCTTTGTAAAGTCGAGCAGGTTCTTGTTCAGGACGTTGTCAGGTCAACCCTGTTTTCATGCAACAAATTAATATTATTTATCTACTGGGAAGCTAGTATACATGCAAATGTTTTTTTTCTTCATTTTTTTCATTTACACCTATAATTTCTGTTCACAAAATCTCTGTTTGTTTTTCAGTATTTTTAATGCATGCTAATTTCTTTTCATATCACAGTACACACTTTTTCAAAATACATTTTTTTTTTAATCTCTAGTAATAATTATATATTATTTATTCTTTTTTTTTTGCAAAATGTAATTGATTACTATGTAGATAGTTCAAAATTATCATGCATATTTTTACTTTAATTTTATAAAAAAAATACTTTATAAAAATCCAGTCAGTATACAAGTTAACCATCGTTTTTTCTAAGTTTATATTATATTATTTGGAAAATTGGTAACTTTTTTTGAATCTTGTATTATTAATTTAATCAATTTTAAGAGACCGAAAGAAGTAGAAAGTATTCAATATTTCCAAATAATAGAACTTACGGGGTTTTTTCTATTTAATTGTTTGAAACGTACGTTAAAAATGGGAGATAATTGCATTAATTTAAGGATAGTTAGTAAACATAAAATATAGCAGTAATTATGATGAGTTGGGTGCGATATTGATTAGTGTGCTTTAAAGAATAGCAATAATTATTGAAATTTAGTTAGTCGTGCACATGCTTTTGCTACAATGCAAGGAGATCAAGTAATACAGCGACTTGATTGTATGCCATTATAGCCTAATTTTATTCCAGAAATATGAATTTACAGTTTGCATAATACGTACGTTATTTCGGGTTATTATACGAAAATGTTCGATATCTATTTATATAACTTGGAGAGTCGTTTTTATTGCCATCAGCGTTCAAACGATTTATATATTATAATCGTTAGATTATCCACATATATTACATTCGTATATACAAGGATTTTTTTTTTTCTACAAACTAGAGTTAGATCCTACTGTATTCAATAATAAATTGACTGGTATATAAGCGTGTATAATAATGAAAAAGCGCAACCACAAAATTTATAAATTAAATCAAGACCGTCTTTCTGTTTCGCTGTTAAAAAGTACGATTTTTAATTTTTTTGCAACAATATTGCATTTGAAAATTTTTTTTGTTCAGAAAAATGATCTTGAATGTCATTGCATTTTCTCTAGAAATAAACTACACTTTGTAATGAAATAGGATTATCAAATTAACATTTTTTTTCCATTTTCATACCTCTTTTGTTAAACTCTCAATAATCAAAAATTTTCTACTTTTATCGAATGGCAGTTTGGTTTTTCTTTTCTTTTCAAGGATAACAAAATTAATCAGTCAACTTTTATCTATAAGGATATAGATTAAGTATAAGTTTAACATTGTGGTATAAATATGACCCCAGGTATAAATAGATTATTTGCTTTGGATTAAAAATTTCATTACTAGATTATGTTCTAATTCTACTAATCGACAGGTTCTGTGAATAAATTATTTTCTTGTACAATTTTTATTATGAAAGTTAATAAAATGTTGACTAAATGTCACTAATTTAAATTCTAATTTAATTCCTTTTTGTGATTGAAATCTGATGTGGTGATTCATTTATTGGCAAGAAGTATTAGCAGGGTGTCCTATTTATTAATTTATTAAATTTATTTATATTTACTTTTTTTTTCTTTATTTTATTTTAATTCTAAAAAGCTTTCGACGGAAAGCATTTTTATATTTTACAAACTGCTCAGTAATTATTTGTAAAAAGTACATTTTACAATTTAATCATCTAAGAAGTGATGAACTAGTTAACTCTTATTCAATAAAGATATAAAAATATTGAATTTTCAATTCAAAAAATAAATTATTCATTTCTTAAATAAAATAATAATTTCAACACAAAATTTTAAACACTAATAACAATTTCATGTTTTTTTCCCCAAAATAAAAAAATAGGATAAATTTTTACCTAAAGAATTCTTCGAAAATACGAAAAATGAAATTTAAACTGCTTATCATTATTGAGCAATTTGTAGGCAAAAATGTTATATAATTACATTTTTAGACACCCTACTGATGTAAAGAAATTATTTCAATAAATAACTAATTTTAGTTAATACTGCAAAAAAACTTAACAGTGATAATAATTTTTTAAGATATGTAACTAATTTAACCAAGAAGAAATTACACAATTTCTTTCTTAGTTGTACGAAAAATTTTTCAACGATTTGCAATGCGCATGATATTTTTTTTCGAAAATGTGTTTCAAAAAATAACGAAGCTTGATAATAATGATAATAAACAGTGTTAAAGCATTGTAAGCAGTCTTAGCTGCAATACCAGTCTACCTTGCGCAATAAAAAAAAACAAACAAATATTTTACATTAATCAAACCTTTAAATTGCATCATAATAATACCAACAAGAATGCTGCAAAATTATTGTGCACAATAAGTACACGAATGTTTTGATTTTAAGCCCTCTGAAAAATATACACAATAATTTCATATTTTAAGAGCAAAAAAAATTAAATATGTGGTTTTCATTTTTCTCTAAAAATGAATTTCGATTTATCCCATGAATAATAATTTACAAAAAAATTTCTGGTAACCTGGTTTTCACATTTCTTTTATTTTCTTGGAAAAAAGCAATGATAAGCAGAAGTCGAGTATAAGGGAATTTTGAAAAACTATCATTATTTCAAATAAAATGAACTTTATCAAAATTCCATATTCTCGTAAAATATTTAGAAAATAGAATAGAAAGTGTTTAATGTTATGATGAAAGGTTACTGATTAACATAGAATTTAAAGTCTTAGCTCTGCAGAGAATATACAAGAAAAGTTACGTTTAGACATTTTCTTACGAAAATTTGTAATTTTTTTATTTTTTCTTTTGGAATGTTTAAACTCCAATTTTAGTAACAGTGGTTCTTTTATCTCCTGCCTACACTTTGTAATTTGCGTTAGAGAACGTAAAGAAGTATAAATTCAATTATTGAAAATAATATCACAGTCGTTAGAAGCATTTAGAAATGCAAATGCAAAAAATTCCTAACGCTTCTCTCACGCGACATCAAATGTCAAATCTTATGAAAAATTCAAGAAGTACATTTCTCGTCAATTTTTAATTATCTTCTCTAATTTTCAACAAAATAAATTTTGTAAATCAAGATTTAACTTGAAAAAATTTAAGTAATTTGTATTTTTTTTTGTGTAAAGAGCATTTCATTTGATGATAATTTGTCTTTGGAAAATTTTTATTTAAAATAAAAAATCACTTTTTTTAGATCAAAATAGAATTGAACTTTTTAATATTTCCTTTTGTGAAAAAAGATCACAATATAGAGAACCACTGTTACGATCTATTTGTTTTTAACGACAGAAAATACAACGGCATACTTTGTCCTCGATTCTGAAATCGTTAAAGCTAAAAGTCCCTCTCGGTCCAGAAAAGATTTCATCACAATCCTACCTATCACACACAATTCTCCATCATAACTTCAAAAAGTAAGAATTGAGATTGCCAAACTTGAAAAGGCACACGCTTAAATTCACCTCATAAGTGTTGGTTCCGGATTGTAAAATTTTGAAATTATTTGACATTAAATTTTAACGATAATAAATAACTGTTCAACATTTATTATCAAACTATTTTAAAATTTAACTTTTAGGGGCCAATAGTTGTGAGGTTTTTGAGCGTGCGCCCTATTAAGATTGACAATTTCAATTATCAACAGACAATAATTTTTCTGGTATTTAATACAATAACAGTAACAAGATACTAAGAAATTAAGTACTTTCAACAATTTTTTTTTTTTGAAACCAGAAAAATAGATTTCTTAGATATATAGAATTCATTTCAAATTTAATACAGAGGACAAAGTATTAAAGACAATCACCCGCTCTTGTATTTCCTCAAGATAAACACTTGATAAGTTTTTCGGATTTATTAGTAATCACTAGTCAATGTACAGTACTCTCTAGTATTAATTTCTTTTTTTTAAGCCCAGATCCAACCACCAGCTAATTACGATAAAGCTGGACCAGTAATCTGAATATGCAGGCAGATGCGACAGCAGTTTTGTCTCTCTTTCACGTTAATTTTTAATTATTATTCTTATTTCTTTTTTTTAACGTTTCCTTTTCTCTCTTTGAAAAATATAAAAGAAACGATCAAGTGAAATTCTACGAATTCTGAGATCAAAAATTGTCAGCAACTATCAGTCGGTTTGTTTTTTTTATATATATATACAAATATTGAAAGAAAGATTTTTTTTCCGGATGATTTACGTTAGAGATCGAAGACAAAGCAGATTAAGAAAAGAGCGTCGCGTATCCTTCGTTTGCTATTTTTTCTTCCAAATTATGACTGCTGTCCTCGGCCTACGTACGCAAGTCAGACTAGACCACAAGTGCTGAAAATACACCCAACAATATGTCAACCAAAAGACCTAACCAAAGTCTTGACCATTGAGAAGATTTTTGTTGTAAATTGCAGCCCTGTAACTGTACCTATTTGTGGCTGGACGATCAGGAACCGGAGGTGGCACCAATGCTGCATCAGAATTTAATGGAGCTCCGGAGACTTCATCTACCTCGCCAATACTGCTTTCAACCAGTGGCGGTTCCACTTCCGCGAAAACCAATCGTGATCGCAGAAGATAGGCGTAAGTTTTGTACCTCTTCAACTGAAAATATTAACAATTATTATCAATCTGTTTTTAATATTTTTATTGGAAAAAAATTTCTAAGAATCATAATTTGTGAAATCAACAAGAAAAAATTATTTTTTTTATCAATGTTTCGATAAAAAAAATTGTTTTCCTTATTTCACGAATTGATCAATAAATAAACAATTTTTCTCGTAAATAAAAAAATGCAACATAGAACATAGAAACAAAATCAGCAAACATTTTGGCACTATTTAAAAATTTTTACCTGCGTCGTAACGAGCTGAAGTTAGTTATTGAAAAAGAAAGTAATTAGTTGAACACTTGAAATGCACCAAAAATTCTTCCATGTCAAAACATTTATCAGAAAATATTTTTAAGTAATATTTCCTTTTTCGGAAACATTCATATTCTTGTAAAATGGCGTTACTTTAATGTTTAAAAATTAAATTTTTCTAAAACTGTCAATTTAAAAATTTACAACAGCAAAAATAGAAGATAATGAACAAACCTCGTGCTGTAAATAAGCGTCTTTCTCTTTATAGTTTTGAATAGTTAATGCTTTAGAGCCTTTTTCTGGCGGATGTCGCCTGTGCTCATCTAAATCAGTCTCCAATTTGTTTACTCTTTCTTCATGATCCCGCAATTGCTCTCTCTGAAAAAAAAGGAAATAGAATGCAAAAGGAAAGAAAATATTCTTTAGAATGTCTCGAAAACTTTATTTCCGTGATTTTCCGTTTGTAAACTTATAAAAAGTTGACTTACGGGACTTAACTTCGTATGACTACAGGGAAGTAAAGGCCGCTGAAACTTTCGTTGAGAACCTACCGCACCAGCTAGTGGTTGGCAGGAAAAACTTGCGCAGACAAAATTGATCGTGTCGATCCACGACTGCAATTCTTTGGAGTCACTGGAAATATCAGAAAATCAGTTTTATTAGATTCAATCAGTTATTGATTTTAAGGTCATTTTATGTCGAACCATTTCAACCAGAAAAAGATTACATATCTACAGAAGATTTTTCAAATTTTTTTTATAAACAGAAAATGTAATAGAAAGTCTATTTTTTTTAATTTTTGCTCCGATTTTTTAGAAACCGTTTTTTTAGTCACTTCTTTGAGAAGAGTATCCCAATTTTTTAAATTTACCATAATCTAGTTACATATAGCTCTTAAAATGCATATTTTCTAATTAATTAAAATATTATTTTTAAAAATATAGAACCTTAGCATTATCACTCATATTAGAAGGACAGAAAAAAGCTGTCAATAACTAAATACTTCATTATAAATATATGTACAATGCTAGCTATAAGTCCTTTATTCAAATTGGCATCTTTCACGCGTCTCCTAGTTTCTATATTGTACTGAAAACACCACCAAGTATAATATTTTTCAATCAGAATATTTTTATTCTTTTTCCGAATGCATTGTTTCCAGAGAACGGAAGTATCAATCATGTTAACATTAATTTTAAAATGAATTGTTAATTTTTTTACTTAATTTAAAAATTAATCACCACTGGTTTATTTCGTACTTGATTTTTATTCAACAATAAATTGAATAAAAATTAAAACATGAATTAATGAAAAGTAAGTTACCTAGTTTGAAATAAGTATTCCGCCTGATCAGCTGTTTGTAACCTGAAGACATATTGTTTTTTCGTGTAATCCGATGCCTTCGTCGCAAGTGCATGATGAATACGTATGGCATTATGCAAACTATCATTTCGAAAACCATGTTCATCTTTGTGCAAATATAATACAAGCTCTCTTAATGTACAATAATACATTTTCCACCCTCTTTTTCCAAAAGGCGCTGGAACACAAAATGAGATAAAAATGTAAAATAGAAAAAGAAAAGTAAAAAAATATCCATATTATTCAACAATGAATAAATACTTTTCTTTCCATTCGCGTCATAACAACTTTTGCGCATAACGTATCCTTTTTTATATTCAGTGGCACCAGTAATATTTGGAACATCAAGAAATGGATTTCCAGAGGTAGATAAAGCTGGACCATCGCCCTGCTGAACAACATGTGACGCTGCCTCGTCTCCTTCGTCGTCTCTAAAATAACACATCAATTTTTTCATTAAATACCCTTTTTCTTTCTTATCACGATGAAAAATAGAATAATCGAGAAATCAAAGAGAGTCAATATTAAACACATTTAAGCGAAAAATCAAAATGAAATATAGAGATCAAATTTTTCACCCACTGTCTGTGTTTAATGATACGTAAGAATAGAGAAAATAGTTTATACTCACAATGCCCATTCTAGAGGAAACGATTTAATGGCATTGTAAAGTTGTTTGAGCACTTCTCTTGGGAAATTGTCTCCGTCGTTTAGTTCCCACAAATTTTCTATAAATTCCGAACAAGACATTTTTCTGCCAATATTCTGACCATGAAGATCCGTGTTGAGTAGCATTATAGCACACGTCAGAGTATGAACAGCATCTAATTTCATTTTCATTCATGATAAAATTAATATCAAATTAATATCAAATTAATAAAATTTGATGAAAATAAAAACAAAATTTTGGAAAATGAACGTACCTTGTGAGTTAAAACTGCCTGGATTGCAGTCGAGATATCTCTTGGAAAAGTGAACAAGAACTCGTTCTCTTTCTTGAGTTTCACCGGTCAATGAAAACTGAGCAAGAAATTTTCTTAGAGCCACGTCCAGCGTGTCTCCTTCGAAGTTAAAGTACCTTAAATATTCTTCAGCAACAGCTCTGCTGAAGTCGTTGCTGAATAATAAAATAATAAACAAAAATTTAGAAGATACTTTTTAACAATACGAGCATTTACCTTTTGCCATATTCGAGAAGAAACTCGATGAAAGTGATAAAAATGTGAGAAATTTAATATTGTGCGGATAAATTTCAATATAATTTTATATAATCATTAAAAGAAGATAAGAAATTATTTCAAATATTCAATTTTCAATTTGAATTTTATCACATGGAAGAGTAATTTGATATCTTACTTTTTGCTAAGATGTCGGGAGACGTCGGATTTCTTAAAACCATCCAAAGAATAAAGCCTTTTTGCTAATCTGATTGCAGAAGGCAAATCCACGGCTTTTGGACTGTAATGAAAACTGTGCAGACTTTCAATATCACTTTCCTCGTCGGCGGATAAAGGAGGCGACTGGCCACTTTGCTTCTGTTCCTCACTGGTAGAAGCAGTCATCAATTCTTTCTCATCTTCAAAATCTCGCAATTCCTTAAAACGAACAATATCAAGCATAAATTAATAAACATTTAAATATTAAAATATAATAATTTCTAAAAATGTAAAACTGAAAAATGTTATTTTCAGAAATTCTTTGAATTTTCCATGATTTCTTTACTCATTCTCTCTGGCTTTCTATGACTTTCTCATAATGATTTTTCCATAATGAGTTTGAACATTTCTTACTTTTCAGAATTAAATGCTCAATTAACAGATAGCGTTGAATTCAAAAAAGTTCCAAATGTGATTAAACAGTATAAAGGAATAGAGAAATGTAATTATATAAAATGCGAAGAAAAAGTTTCTTAGGGAAAATATACTAAAAGGGGGAAATTGCTAATATGGGATGAAAATAAAATCCATCTTTTGTTTATTATGTATAAAAAACTTGAAGATAGAAACTGATTTTCAGAAAGTAAACAATTTTCTAGATATAGATTAAAATTTTCAATTTTGAAAAATTTTACCTGGTATCCAGTGGAACCAGTTGAGGGATTGCAATTGTCAATTGCAGTAGGCAAGCGTTGATTTTGTGGATGAATGTGTTGATTCTCGGAATTTTGAGTATTACGTTTGTTCTGTCTGGGACTGGCGTTCCTCGCATTATCCTTGTCCGGACCCTTGACTTGAATGACTATTCGATGCTCACTTGAATCCTGACTAGCGCTATAACTTCCGCTTTTGCGCCTCCTTTGCGGTGGTTCACTGGCAAGGATTGTTGAGTCACTATCACTAGGATCACTAACCATCATAATATCACGTGAACTAAGAATATCCATAGTCTCCTCGTCATTGTAATCAGGACTGGACATGTTGCTAATGGCCTCTGACTGGCTGAGGTCACCATTAGTGGGATGTAGGCATCCCGGTGATGTGCCTTCACCAGAAGGTCCAAGTTGAGCGCCCGGCATAATTGGCAGAGGAAATCTGCGCGAGCCAGAATTGGAGGACATGACTGATGAGGAGACCGAGGTTGGTGAAGCCGGCGACAGTGAGCGTTGTGGGCTCGTGCCCTCGGTCGAGGAACTACTACTGGAGGACTGTGGAGGTGAGTTGCCATTACGACAGCAGGACGTTCTCTCCGAGACGGAAGGTGAGCTAACAGGTGCATTGTACGTCCAAACAATTCGCTCGCTCGATATAGCTTGACCACTCTCTGGCCGTGTATCAAGAAGAGTATTTAGACTTGAAGTGACGTCGTCGTCAATGTCAATATCCACCGCACTCATGGATGGATCCTTTTGGAATTGCAAATGATCCTCGGATCGGGAGGTCCTCACGAAACCACTTGAATAACCGAAATTGGCATTTGCCTTATTTTCACAAGCTGGAGAGCATTGGGTGCCCTCGCGTCTAGCTGTACCCACTGGTGAGGTAGTAGCGGAATTCGAACCAGTTATTTTATAGGTTCGATGATGCCCGAGTATTTCGTTTGGACTCGTTGGCACCGAATTGTGGTGATGATGATGGTGGTGGTGATTATGATGATTGTGACGATGGTGAACGTGATGATTGTTATATCTCAATGAATCCACTTTTTTCTGATACTTTGGCAAAAGGCAAGTGCTTTGCTGCGTTCTCGACAGGTTCAACATTAAATCTCCAGTCATCATGTAGGCCTCAAACCTAAATTTCAATTCAAAAATTAACTATTATCATCAGGAAAATTCGTCAAATCTCTAAAAAATAATAATTATACCTGGGTGTGTTTTTTTGACGACCAAACTTGTCGCCCGACAGTGGTTCCCATTGAGCACGTTCTTCTTCTTTAAAATTGTCGAACTGATGAATAACGACCTCCATTTCCGAAGATCCAGAAGCGTCACTACATGAGCCATTACTCCTGACAGCATTTTGTTGAACTCCAGTTGGATTCTGCGGAAGACTTATCGACAATTCAGATAATTCCGAATTTTTACCACTCCTCTCGTCACAATTTCCCGATCGGTTCCTCGAGTTGTTTTCAATTCCTGTTCGAAAGGCTTTTAGACTTTCAGTATCCTCGCACACAGCTTGACCGGAACACAATAAACGTCGTATGTGTGCTTTGATGGCTGGATCTAAAAACAAGAAACTAGATTTAATCATCATGTCTGAATGTTTAAAGGATGGCTACGTCAAACGAATCAAGTGCCACAAAAATTTCACAAATGGAATATATGGTAAAAATTTTTCAAACTGGGTGAAAAAGAAGCAACTTTCATTCAAAATAAAATTCGCTAGAGTTCTTTGACGATCAAAGAATTCTAACTAATTCGAATTTTGAATGAAATTGTAAATTTTGAAGGGGGAGATGAAGTTTTGCTTGAACAATAAATGAATTGCATAAATACGGGACCGAGTTATCTGGGAAAACTTTCGCTGAATAGATTTTGGAAAATAGATGGAAAGCGAGTGCACTTTCGTTTCAACGAGACCGTCCTTGTGTGCATACCTACCTAAGGTGAAAAGAGAAATAAAAGACAGACGAAGAGTACAGAGAGCTCACTCACCCCTTCGTAGCTTCAACGTGACAGGGTCTGACGAGAGTCGGAGACATTTTAGAACTGAAACAGAAACGGAGAAAAAGAGTGCTTGCGGGTGAACGAGTCTCGTCGAGTGGATGCTTGCCGTAGGGTGGTTGCTAAGTAGATGGGTCGGGTCGTGTGGAATTGGAACATTACGTGAAAGCGATCCATTCCTACTGTACAAACATACGTCATCCCATTAAGTACTAAAATGCAATCGCTCAACATTTTTCAATTCGATACTTCTTGTTTCTCTTTCTCGCAACAATGGGCATCAATTTTTCCCTCGCAAACAAATCAATTTTTCAATGTCACTTTCGCATTTTTTTTCCTTTCCTTTAATATGGCCAAACAAAATTTATTTCTTTAAAATTAGAAATAGAGCAATAAAAAAAATTTAATCAATTTAAAATTTAATAAATAAAAATTATTAAGACATTAATTTCAGACCGAATGAATCTTCTTTCTACTAAAGTTGACAAGTTTAAATTTATAGCAATGGAATTTCCAAGTTTCTCAAACTACAATTTCGAGAAACAACTATTTGACACTGAAAGAGAATAAAACTTGAATCAAATGGAAACTTTATCTGTAAATCTAAAAACTGGGTTTGACGGGAACATTTTTTTATTTCACAATTAATTTTACTTTTTCCAAATTTATAATTTTATTCAGATACTTTTTTTATTGCTACTAACGGTTTGCCAAAATTTATCGAAAATATTAATATACTCTTATAAAAATTAAAAGTATTAAAAAAATATTAAAAACATTTTTTTAAATCAGCCAAGATGTTTGGAATTGTCTCAAAAATCGACTCGCGGTATTTAAATCAAGTCTCTTATATAAGAAAAATACAAGTGGACGTGTGTGATATAAGTTTACATACGTCAGATATATTTTCAATGCTGAATAGTCGAGAAAATTTCACGCTAATACAATTACTTTTCTAATTTTCCTTTTTATATTTAATTATTTGACAAACAAGACCTGACGCAATTATGACAGGAAATCTAGTTCAAGAAGCTAACATAGTTTTTTTTTTTAATTAAAAACCCTGTTTTCTATACTTTACCGCATGTCAAAAAAAAAAATGGTTTTTCAATTATGTGAAAAAATATTCGAAAGTTAATTAACGCGAAAGCTCAAGTTCATAAATAATTATCAAAGGATAATTTAAATATAAATTAAACTTAATTAACAAAATTTAATTTTACAAAAAGCCATTATTATATAAATAGGTGTGTCTAAAAACGGGACTGAGTAAGCCTAAAACTTATTACTGAAGAAAAAGGGTTGAAAATAAAGTGAATGCTCGTTACATGAGAGCGTAACATATCCATTACATTTGGAAAATTGTGTAAATAATTTTCATAGAAAAATATATTTCTATTTTTTATATTTTTAGGTTCAAAAAATGTTAAAAAAAAAAATTTTATAATTTCCCAAGTGTAATAATTCCGAAAAATATTATACTGTGTTCAAAACCAAATTTATTGTGCGAATTTAATTATTTGCAGGACATGTCCGCGGGGATTTTTGTATTATTAATTAAAACCTTTATACTAAAAAGCCCATAAACTTTAATCTTTTGCTGAAGTGCATTCATAGCCACAAATATCGTGCTAGTGAGATTCAAACACTTTATATATATCGGACGAGAAAAGAAAAAACCTCGCGATCGTTTTTAATTAAAAAATATGCATATTTTATCTAGACTTACAAACCATTTTTAAAAAGAAAAAAAATATTCATTTGATTGAAATTGAATTGAAAATGGAAAATTAAATAAAAAGTAAATTGAATTGTCTTTTTATTTAATTTTTCAAAGATAAACTATTCTTGTAAATAAAAAGTCTTATTTAAATATGGGTCACAATCGACGTGAGTTTGCCACATCTATTATAAATTGGCTGTAGAATAACTTTAGATAAAAAAACTAACAGCTATAATGACCTTTGGTAAACCGTAAATTACACAATCGATCTACTGCCTACATTTATGAAGCACTCTGCAGCTTCCTGTCTTCTCGTAACCTATTCTCATTCACCTTTCTATAGTCAATGTGAGACATCGCACCCAATTGTGTCAAATATGCCATTTAGAACAAGAATAGTTAATGCCAATATTTGTAGACCATGAAAAGTGACTTGAAAGTTTAAATCAATAATAAACTTGCCACTGAAAAAAAGTTTACTAGATGCAAATGAGTAAATATTTTCTCGTATCGAATAATTATATATATAAGATGTTATTTTTACTTTAAATTAAAAAATTAATTCAAGTTAATTTGAATCGTAAATTTTTTCCCCTTTTCTATTTTAAAAATATGAAAAAGTTCGTTCATTTTATCAATTATCTGAATAGAGAATAAATTAAAAGAACACTAAATATATATTATGATAAATAATAAATTTTCAATTTCTATTTGGAATATTTTGCATGCGAGATTTTTGTGAAAAGAAAAAAAAAAGATTTTTTGTTACCTTCCTTAGTGCTAAATCGGTTGACATCAACTTCATTCACCCTGAGAATAACATCACCAGCCTCGACCTGCAAAATAACAAGAGAAAACTTGATAAAATTCGAGTCATCTTCTATTTATACATATATATATAACGAGAACAAACTCTGTCGTTTGGACTTTAAGAGTCTCACTTTACGTTCGGTTGTAAAATAAACGACATTCCCTATTCGTCATTTGTAGACAGAGTGAAATGGCCCATAAATCAGGTGGAATAACATCACATTTTCAAATTCTAAAATAAATTAGAAACTTTTTTTTTTATAAAAAAAAACTAATTTCATCAAAAATATGCATTTTAGGCGGCATTTTTTTTCAACTTTCCAGGAATATTATAATTTTCATGAAAGTTTTAAAAATATAAAGTGCATTTTTATGTTAAAAAGTAGACTTGATAAAAAGACGGAATTAAAATTAAATTCAACAATATATTTCATAAAATAAAACAAAATAAAAAAAATAAAACAGAATAAAACAAAATTAAAATTAAAAAATTAAATTAAATTAAAAATTACTATTCCAGTATTTAATATTAGTATTAATATTACTAATTACTAATAATAAATAATAATTAATATTTATTACCATTTTATAGAAACATTTAAAAATTTAAAAATTTTTCATTGTATAGAAAAAAAAATGTGTCTACTAAATAAACAAAAATTTACATGTTCAAACACACTATGTTTAAATATAATAATTTGTCTTTTCAAATTAATAATTCAAAGTAAAATTTTATTATTTACTAGAAGGGAAAATCCTCTTAGTCTTGGGGTAAAAGAACGGTTTTTGTTTTATTTTCGTCACACAGCATGTTACACTCTTAATTTATTACGCAATTTTATAAAAGAAAACAAAGAATTAAAATAAATTTAATCCCAGAGAAAAATTCTTCAAAGCAAAAATGAGAACGTTTTTCCCCCTTTTTTAACATGCCGTATGTATGATTCAAAACAAAAACAAAAAGATATTAAATATGAAAAAAAAACTGAGTATGTCATGCAGTTTTGAATTTACGAACAATTCTTTAAAATACAAATATGCATAACACGAATGTGAAATCTACATTATTTTATTTAAAATTTTAAACTAAAACATTTTTTTAGACATTTATTTTTTTCTGACAAACCATCACAAAGATAATGTTCGAACAATAAGAGAAAAATTTTATCAACTTTGTAACATTTTCGAATATTTTAAAAATTTTTAACAAAATATTAAATAATGGAAATTCTATCATAAAATTCTTTTTTAATTGAAAAAACTAAGTTCAGTGAATTTTTATATAATTTCCATTACGAGCGAATGAAATAATAATTTTTTGACTTTTTATTTTCTGTAAGGTATTTATTTTATATCTCTTTATGTAACATATGGAATTCTTTTGTCTATAGACTGAACTCATGTATTTTATCGCTCTCTGGTATAAGATGAGAACATTCCCCTCGGATTTGTCGATCCTTCGTGGAAGTAAACAGACATCATACTATTTTCACAGACAAAACATATTTTGATTTGCAATTTTCAATTTTTTTTCTGTCTAATATATTATACTTTGAAGATAATTTGAATATCCCAGAGTGAAAACTTCAGAAGCCTGAAAGTTTGGAATGTGGAAATTCCAAAAGAAAGCCTCCTCTTAATTTCAAAATTAGGGAAAATAAATTTTTTTTTGTTTTAATAAAATGATGAAACTAGGTCGCCAGAAAAGTATCGACGTTTACTGTTTGAAATAATTTTACGAGGTCAAAATTTCCTAAAATAAATTCAAAGAAGAAACTAAACGAGAGAGAGACTTGATAAAAGTTTTCAAACTGTACAAATACAGAAATGTAAAGAAGAAAAATAATGAATTAAAAATTAAATATTATGATGAAAAAAAATGAGGAAATGTTTCAATTTACATTAAAAGTAAAAACAACGTCAATATAAAACGTAAATGGGATGCAATAAAAAGGGGAAATGGAAAATATTTCGAGCCAATGAAAAAAAAAAAATTGACTTTGATTAAACTTCTTTGACTTACCTCTTCTAGAGGTTTGTATTTCACGTAATCGAATCTGTCGACATGTTTAATGGAATTGAGAATAGGACAACAATCAAAACAACAAGAAAAAACTTTCATTTGCAAAGTTTCCCCAGGAACAATAGTCTCAAGAAAACTTGTTGACAATGACAATAATTTTCAATTTGTTGATGCGCATTAGTATAAAGTGCGCGACTAAACGTTACATATCTCAAAACAATTGTATCTTCTCATGGGATGAAGAAGACGAAACAGTTCCTAGCCTGCCAATAATTATTTTTAACCAAGTGACATTGACTTTGTAATGAGTATAAGTTTACACTGCACTAAATATATATATGTATATATTCAAATCCAACTGGACGTTGGCCCACGAATTCTTTAAATTCATTATTTGTTTACAAACAAATGGAAAAGATGTAAAATTGAAATTTTACATCTTTAGTAAGTTCAGTAAAAAATATAAAATTTCAATTATTTGATTAGTAAGTTAAATTAAAATTTTAGAAATAAAAATGGTAATTTATCTGGAAATGACAAAACCGATTTGAGGCAAGGAAAAATTTTGTCATGGACGAATCGAATGAATTTGGTACCCAAATTATTGTCAAGCAACAAGAAAATGTAAGTAATGAATAGGAGTAAATTGGAACAATTTAAAGCACTTTTAAAGTGCCGATCAGATTTGTTAATTGGGAGGTTGATTGATGGCTTTTAGAATTAGATTTGACTATACGAGTGATAACTGGACTTGTCATCAAAATGTAAGACTTATCCAATAATCCAACGTGTCATGATCACTCATTGGCGAATGGATTAGCGTGCTTGGAATATATTGAAGCCTGTTGTCGACATTTTCGTCAACTACTTCTCCATCCAGATTATAATGGAATTAGACGGATTTCACGCTTGTAAACAATGGAACAAAATTCCTAAACGCCAACACTATTTTCAAACACAGTTTCTCGAAAATTCACTGCATCATTTAAAAGCGTAAAATTCCATATCTTAGACACAATTTTTTTTTTTGCAATTTTTCTCAATAACAACAAATTAAATAATATTAAATAATATAATTAAGTAGATTAAATAAGATAATTAAGTATATTAAATAATATAATTATTTTATATACTTCATACACGAAGTTTAAAATTATTTTAATTTTTTCTTGTAACAATTTTTGATAAATAAAATTTCACGTGTCGTGCAATGGAAAAAAATTTATTTGATTCAAATAATAGATTACTTGTTTATTATCAAATAAATATTTACTTGGACCAAATAATTTTTATTTAAATCAAACCAACTGTAATAAAAATAATAATTTTTGTATTTGAATAAAATTGAATTAATTCAATTAAAATTTATTTGACATTAATAAATATTTATTTGTTAATAGTCAAGTAATCCATTATTTGAAAAAAAAATATTTTTTTACATGTATGACGTATTTTGTAATCAAATAATTTCATCCAGAATATTCTGAATAATTTAATTATTTCAATTTACTAAATGTAAAAAAATTTGTATCATCTTAAATTGAAATATAAATATAAATTATTATTTAAATATAAATATATTTGAAAGTTAATAAAAATTTTACCATTTGCAAAATATTACGAAATTAACTGAAAAAAATAATTTACATTTGAACTGCAGTATAAATCAAAAGTTGAAATTTAGAATTGTCATGCATCCAAATGGTATTTTTTTTACTGATTTTATTACTCGTTAAAAGGGTCATAATCATCAACGTTGAGAAATAATGTGTGTGTTATTGTAAATAATAGCAATTTTAATGTTTAGTCAGTGCAAGGTCGTTTATATAGAATTGATTAACTCTTTGCAAATTTAAACCACTATTACAATTAAATCGAGGATGCAGTAACTGGATGACACTTTTTTTTTACCCAGCACACAATCCAGAGGATTAACCATTCACTTCCGATTCAAAATAATTTTCCGATTCTACTTTCCCTTCATTCTCCCTGCATCTGAATTAGTCAACATTTTAACTAATTTGAATTAGTGATTTAATTTTTGCTTTCAAATTAGTTAAAATTCTCTTAAAAAAATTGTAGACAAATCTTTCTATTTACTATTTATTAGTACTTACTTTTTGCTTTTGAATTAGTAAAAATTTACAAATAAAATAGTGGAAAATATTTTTTTTCACTATTTATTAGTAATTATTTTTGTCAAATTCAACCACTAGCGAAAAGTAATAAATTCACTATTCAAAGTAATAATTTTTTTTAAACTAATTTTCGAGTTGAGAAGCTTTAAAAATATTTTTTTATGGAAAATATTTATATTTCAGTAAATATATAATAACTTTTGACTTTTCTCCATTTTAGTTACAGAGAGATAAAATAGAATGGCTCACTTCTCGGGTCGAGTAAAACAGAAACAATGATATATAAATATATTCGCAGATGAGTTCACATAATGTCGAGTAGGCCACCTGCCATTCACCTTCTGTATATATATTTCTCTCTGCACTAAATTATAATATGATCGTAAGTATGTTACAGGTGCATAAAGTAAAACTTTGTCCGTTTACGTATTATATATCTTTCCCATAAATCGCAAGAATTTTACTACACGTTAAGAGGCTCATAATCACAGACCTTTTATTTTAAGTTGCCTTTTGCTACTCTGTAATTTTCCCAAAACATCTTCATAGCATGCAAGGAAACGACAAACACCTTTTTAAACTGTTTTTTTTCTTTTTTAATTTACCGCAACTTTTGATAAATATTCACAAGTATATAATAAAAATTAATTTACACACGTGCGATAATTTTCCTATATAAATTAAGTGGAAGAAGGAAAAAAAAATCTTTTAATCTAACATTAGTATAGAAGATTAAAAAACTTGATGACCTTTTGATTGGGAAAATCATTTGTGAATAATGTAAACAAATGATGTATGTATTATTTCATTGATGTAATGATGAATCAACTCATCTGTGGAGGAGATGAAAATCTTCATTTACCAGCCGCACACGCTTATGTATTTCGTCTCTCGTTTTATAGCTCAAACACTTTCGCCTCGGGAGTCACGTTTCTGAACGAGAGGGGCCTACATGTGCGGATATATGTGATGTACCAATACGCGAGTTCCTTCATTGACTGCCCTGGAGGAGCAGACTGCACGTATATAAAGAGAGTATAGGCGGATTGCCATTGCAGATCCTGTTACAGGTTTGGCGCGACAGACATCTCGGAGGTCTGGAAAATTCTCGCACTAAAATATGTGGTTCGTCACCCGCAGGAGAGGAGGCAATATATATACGTATTTTCTCAAGTATATACGCTCGTCTTTCGATGTTCATATTCCAGAATGTGGAGCACCTACGTCACGTACTCGCGAACCGATATATACGTAGCTATCAAACATATCTTCATCAGCAGAAATTTTTATTTATTCAATCATTTTGTGTCAATTAATTTTTTTTACCTGCAACACAAAATCCACTGCGTCGAGTAAAATTCATTTTTCCAATATTAATTGATTCTACTATAGGAAAAAAATTTATTTGATTCAAATAATGGTCTATACTTATTATCGAAGAAAACATTTAATTGCGAACCAAATAATTTTTATTTAAATCAAAAAATAAACTCTAAATGAAATAAAAATTTCGGATAATTTCTGTATTTGAATCAAGTAAATTTTCTTTTCAGTGATAAATATTTAATTCAAGAATCTTCAATATATACAAATATATTTAATAAATATTATTATTTATAATAATATATAATATTTATATAATATATATTAATATGTATTATTTAATATATATAAAATAAATAATTGACTCTAATAATTAATAACCAGATCGGATTAACTTATAAAACAAAATTCATTTTCTAAGTGGAGATATGAACGTTTCCAAGATTTCTAAGTAAATAGAAAAAGACGTCTCATCTCATTAGTAGAAATAACGTTTAAATATTAAACACGGCGTCATTCAAGTAGTAAAAGGTACTCAGTCAGACAAAATTCATATCGTTTAAGTAGTAAAAAAGCGTCTGACCAGAAGAAATCAATTTCTTAAGTAGAAAAAGTCGTCGAAACGGACAAGTTATCATCCACTTTAAAGCACGATGCAACGGACACAATTCTAATTTATATCTAAAGCACCAAAAATTATCCTATAAAAGTTAATAAATGGGAAAAAATGTTTTTTTCCCCAGAAATATTTCAATTTTTCTTGAAACAAAAAAACCACTATTAAAATTAAATTCTTTTAGGTCAAAAAGCCATTGAAATGGCTCAATTCTTGAAGAATAATTAAAATTCACGAGTGAAACCGCATGTTTTCTTTACGATTGCACTTTGTGAACGAAAATTCTAAAAAAGGAAGAAAAAAACATAAAAATTGCTTCAAATGTTTTTTTTGAAAATTCTAAAAAAGGAAGAAAAAAACATAAAAATTGCTCCAAATGTTTTTTTTTCGAAATAAAAAACAATGTATAAATTGCAACCAAAATAATCGTCAAATCATCAGTTTTACCCAATAAAAAAAAAATTATCTTTGAAAAAATGGAAATGTAGGACAGAAGTTATGTTGATTCAGGCGAAACGTTTACAAAACAAAGTATTTCCATAAAAATTCCTCAAAAACGTTATTTACACAGATTTTAAATAGAACCACATTTTTTAAAGTTCAATAAACCATATTCATAAAAGATTGAGCAAACAAATTTTAATCGAACCAATTATATTTATTTTCTAAATATATATTAGGATTTAAAATTTCAAAAAAACTAAGAAAGAATTTGGTCCTTTCAACAAAACTTTTTCAGGGACCAAGCATTTATTTGGTTGATTAAACGAAAAAATTTAGTTGATTTAAATAATTTTTTTAAAGTTGTAAATTTCCGAGTAGAAAAATTTAGAAACATTTTAGTCTGAATTTAACTACAAAATGGAATTTGAATACATTTATAGTGTTTAGGTCTCTCTATTTCTCTCTCTAAAGATTTAAATGTCTTTGCGCAGACTCATGAGAGGTGAAAACGTGGGTTATGACTTCAGAGTTATGTGCTTAACGTCACACAACTATACAAACGTGCTTATGCCACCTATATATATATATATATTTCAAGCTACCGCAGAATCACATCACTTCAAAGTTTGTTCTGACCGGAAAGCAAGTCTTATGGTGTTATTTTGATGAAGTTCAAGATAGACCATTATAGTTTCTCGCAATTTCTGTCAAGAACTTCTCGCACATAATTCATCTCAAAAAGTCATTCAATTCACCATTTTCAAGTCCCCAACGATTTTTAAAAAAATCTATTACACAGGCAAAAAAAATTTATTTGATTCAAATAACCGATTAATAAATATTTAATATAATTAATATAATAATAAATATTTACTTGAATCAAATAATTTTTATTCAAATCAAATAAAACAGAATTGAATCAATAATTACCGTATTTGAATCAAAAGCCATTTAATTGATTCAAATAAAGTTTATTTTGATACAAATAAATATTTATTTGACAATAGACAAGTAATCGGTTATTTTAATCAAATTTTTTTCAGTGTATAATTATTTTTTATTTTTTATCGACAAAAAGTTTTCGAACATTTTTTTTTATAGACAAATTTTTTAGAAATAATTTTCCGCTGAAAGAAATATTAATTTTTCTGAATCGTTGATGGATTTGAAATTCGTTTCAATTCTATTTCTGTCCTCTCCTTTATCTAAGTCTCTAACGCTAAAATAAAATTTTAATTATGTAAACAAAATTTTAATCCTACGATGTATCAAACACTCTAGGGAAAAAAATTCAAATTTTCTTTTTATAGAAAAAAAAAAATAAAAGACTAATGGAATTTAAAATTTGACATAAGCAAAAATTCACTTATAAAGTTAAAGTTTGTTTACGTTCCTCACACTGAGTTGGAAACTTTTGCAAATGGAATTGCCAAAGAATGGCGAGATTATAAATTCATGGATCTCTCCATTTTCAATATCGGATAAGATGCATTATTCTAACGTGAGGAAGCGACGCTATCACAAGGTTATCAAGTTTCGTTGTGACTTTCCCTCAACGCAAGTTAAGGTGATGCTTGCAAGAGGATGGGTGCAAGTAATTTAATTGAATACCTTATTTAGCCTCAGTTATCTTTACAAGAAAACGATTATACAAATTTATATTCCCATATAAAAAGTATTCGCCGCAAGGAACTTGAATAAGAGTGCACAAATGATGATGATGATAAAATTATTTTCAAAAATGATAATCGAGTATCACCCACTGATATAATCTTTTGGTGCATATTTTTTCCAGATTTATAACTAAAATCATAATCAACGCATTTCACCCTGACCCACTAAACCAGATACACACGAATAACAACAACACTTGTAAAATATGATTCAATTAAGTAAAAAGAATATTTTTCTTCTTTAATTCTCAAGAAAAACTTTCATTTCACAATAATTAGGAAAAATAAAATGCTCATTATAGTTTTTTTCAAAGTTAAAAAAGGATTCTTCACACTCTAGATTCTGAATCTCTAGATTCTCTATAAAAGAAAATCTGTTTCGAAATTTAATAATAATTTATAATAACAGAATTCCAATATTGTGTGTTTTTGTTAAATGTTAAGTAATTGCTTTTCAAATTGAAATTGATATCTAATTTAATCTAGATAGAGAATTCAAGTGACACTGATTGGAATCTGTGGTGGTGTGAAACGAGCGATGTTCGTTTGGCTTTTGAGAGCAAACTCGCACCCCATCAAAGAGTGCCGCACTTCCGAAATCATTACGAACTGACAAGAAAAAATTATCTCTATCGCAATTTAAAAAGGTACGAGAAATTATTATTGAATTCGAGCAAACGGAATGAGGCAACTCTCAGTTCATCAATGCCAATCACCTTTGAATTACCAAACGAGTATCGAATGTTGGTCGAGGAATACCGCAAACAACAGGGATCCACCTGGATAGTTAAACCCGTCAACGGTTCTCAAGGTCGTGGAATATTTCTCTTCCGCAAACTGAAAGACCTTTACGACTGGAAATCAAAGGAAACGTCGCAAATCGGAAAAGTCGAGTCTTTTGTTGTTCAAAAGTATGTCGAGAATCCATATTTGCTTGCAGGTAATTTTCCACATTTCAATATAATATATATTTGCAAGTTAGAACAAATATAAGACTTATGAAAATGTCAGAACTTTGAAAACGGAAAATAAGATTTCTCCGAGAGAAAATATAGTAAAAGAATTTCTCCTATTCCTTTGGTGCATAAACTTTCAGAAAAATTGTTATTGTATCCTTTTTTCCATTTCGATCGACAGGGCGGAAGTTCGATTTGCGCATTTACGTCCTAGTCACGTCCTTTCATCCGTTGAAGGTGTGGTTGGCAAGAGAGGGTTTTGCTCGGCTGTCCAGCGAATTATTTGCGCTTGATAAAATCAACGACAGTAGGATCCATCTAACCAACATGGCTATTCAACTAAAAGGAAGATCGCTAGACGATGAAAAACACTCGTCACCTGAGAATGTCCAGGTATTCAAGCAAGAAAAATTCCCACCTTTTATTTTCTCTGCAACAGCATCCGCGTGTATTTCATCTAAACAAAAAGTTACCTTATTAAATAAAATTCTCCATTCTTCTCATTTGAAAAAATTCTATCTTTTTGGCATTTTTTTTCTTTCTTTCTAGAATAAACAAGGATATAAATGGAGTCTTCGTAAAGTTCGAGAATACATGACTGCTCGGCATGGCGTCACTGCAGTTAACAATCTTCTGTCTCGTATTGCTGGTAAATACTTATTCGTGTTGCCACCCCATTATTCTAAGACATTTCGTGCGTTAAACCGCCCACAGAAACTGCACGATGTTCCGATAAATGATTATGCTGATCGCTTTAACAATTTAAATGGAAGCGGTTTTCACAGTTTCCAGGAAAAGTCGATTAGAACTTTATACTTTGAATTCACATCATCCCTTTAAGATTTGTTAGTTACTCAAGGATCTTTCAATCGTTACAAATGAGAGCAAAAGATTTGTTTTTTGACTCCGTTTCTGGAAAAAATATGAGTCATGAAAAAATCATTTTTAGTATTATTGTAAAAAAATTTTCTCTTCCATAGGCGTTATAATGGCAAGTTTGCAAGCAGTACAACCAGTGATGATGCAGGAAAACAATTCCTTCGAGCTATACGGCTACGATATACTTTTGGATGAACATCTGACGCCTTGGTTACTCGAGGTTAATGCATCACCTGCGCTTGCACCCACGGATGATGAGGATTATCGTTTAAAATTCGACATACTTGATGACGTGCTCAACATTTTGGATTTTGAGAGAACATTAACTGGCAGTGAAATTAGAGTCGGTGGTTTTGATCTTCTCTGGAACGATGCTCCCGTTTGGATTAGTTGTCCTAATCCTCAACCTTGTGGAAATGATCCCTTCAAATGTCCTTCACATCTCAAAATGTTGAACATTTTCCTCGGCGCTAGGAACAATCGTGTTGAACAATTGCGTCAACTAGAGAGAAGCTTAAAAGACAATTTGTGAAATTAAAAACTGAAAAACTTTTCACAAAATCCATTTGCTTATTGTACTTTTATTTTTTTGTCATCCATTAGTGACAGAGTGATTTATTCATGTCGAGCGCGCGGAATCCAAAGTAATGAGAAACTGATTATCGTATTAAAAAAGAAAGAAAGGAAAAATTAGGTAAATGCTAATTTAAATTCTATTCGTCTCTAATTTCTCTAAATTGCTCTAAACACAATATACACTGTAAAAAAATTTATTTGATTCAAACAAGTGATTACTTGTCTATTATCAAAAATAAATATTGACCCAAATAATTTTTATTTCAATCAAAAAAACTCGTAAGTGAAATAATAATTTCTCCATTTGAATCTAGTTGACTTGAAAATTTATTTAACAAATCTTTATTTGATAAGTATTGAATCAAATAAATTTTTTTTCAGTGTTGTAATTATAAATTGAAAATTGCGCGAAATTTATCAGCTAGCGGAAATATATAATTAAATTCGTGAAACGTTGTTGTTGCAGCTGTTCACTTTTGCCTTCGATGTAAAATGCAAAACCATAAAAGATTGCCTCTCGTATTTTGTATTTATGTAAACGAATAAACCTTCCAACTTTGAGATGAAGGTAATTTTTTTACTTTAATTTTCCAGATCGTGAGAGTAAATATGGTTTCGCGTTAGCTCTTTTAGAGATTGAATATGTGATTATATTGATCCTAAGACCAAACTTTGTGAAATTACCCTTAAACCACACGCATAGAACATCCATTATAGTTTATGTACACAACAATGTTGCTCCAATTTAACGACGCGGAACGTGTCTCAAGGTGTTACGAAATTGTCAAACAATGTTATGCACTTTTGGAATTTTGTGTTCTGGGGAGAATTTACACTTCTTGACCCTATTTTAGGATCAGGTTAGAATTTCGTTTGTCCCGTGTGTCTTTAATTATTACGTAGAAAATTTTCTACAATTCCTGGAGGAAAATCTTCTTTTCATTTTCTTTGGAAATTCACTTAGACATAGAAAGATGAAATACTGCGTGATAATACGTTATTCTCGATATACATAGTTCCATGTATGTATTATCCATCTCACGTAACAGAATGATACCTCTCTGATAGTAATATCATGTTTCTAAAAAAAATCATACAGTATATGCAATCGTATTTCATATAATATTATGTACTATTTCTCCATTTAAAGATCATCTATTGCATGTTTTTTATTTTAGAAAATCTATGAATTACATTTTTGGAATTTTATTTCTCATCGTGACTTGTTTTACACAGGATGGAGTTAATCTATAATTCGAGATTAACTTGCCTTGAAAACACATCCATAGTGGCATCTGTTAGTTGACCATTATTACTCTTACTTTTTTTTCCCCTTCCATTCAATGTTGTCTTACCAGTTTACGGTCTAGAAATAGATAGATTCTTACACTCTATCCCCTTTAATGATAGTCGCCAATTTCTCAAGTTTTCTTCCATTCCAATTATCCGAATTTCTTCAATTTCAGTGTTATTGAATTTCTTCAAATTACAATTCTTTTGTTTCAATTTCAATCTTTGTCCTTTAACTTTGATTGTCAAATTTATCTTCCTCTGCTTTCTTCAATAAGTTATTGATTCGCTTTAAAGTTACACGTAAGGTAAATATTCACTTGGGTGAATTTTTCAGTTTGAGAGAAACTTTTTTAATCCTTTTAGAATTAGATAATTGCCAGGATTCCCGAACTGTGAAAAAATAGTCTATTCTTCAGGTGTTTCAGAGAGATTTCCATTTTTTGATTGATTAAAATTTTGTTTCTACTTTAAAAAGTCCTCAATTTCATTTATAAGTGCAAAATTATGCACATAATTAAAAAGGCAGATTAACTTTGTCATCGAAAAAAATGATGAAATAGTTCGATGTATATCTTGAAAATTTTATCAGGCAAGGTAAAAAAAATTCCAAACAGATATTCTAACACACATATGCATATATAATCAGTTGTCACACTTGTCAGTGCCGCATGAATTGAAAAAGATCTGCAAGACTGAATTGAAATACCGGTATCATGGCACACCTATTTTTTGTGTCTTAGTCTATACTCGCGAGAAATAAAACTAAATAACGAAAATTAATATTTACTGTAAGGTATTTAAAGTTTTGTTTCAAAAGTATAACATTCCAAATGAAATGGATATCTCAAAATTGAAGTTAAATTCCTCCAAGTCCGGAAATTTAAATGACCGGAGGATGTAAATTTTCTAATTTTGTCCGCGAGAAAAACAATCTGGGCGTCGTGTGAATGAGGTTGCAAGATTACAAGTTGCTTTTCTTGGGGAATTTCAAATGTTGGAATGACGGACTTTCAACAAGACTGAGATCTCGTGAGATTTGTGTGTATGGAGATAAAAAATTAAGTCCGAAGAACGAATGCCAGAGACACACGAGGAGAATCCTAACAGGCAAAAGAGGAATGTGGTTCATGGTATGCTGATCCCACCCTACCAATTGCAAAACCCGAGTATGATACCAATACTGCGAAACAAGGTGGTTAATTTTCATCCCCAAAAACTAAAGTCCCAAATTCCTCAGCTCCCCCTTCAAAATAGTTTCAACTGTCATTTTAATTTTAAATCAAGAGTCAGTGCACCGACCTCAAACTTAATATTCTCATTTATCATAAATTTTCATTAAAATGAAAACTTAATCACCACTGTCAGAATTTTAAATACTTTATATATGTCAATAATAGGTCGGGAATTTTCAAGACAACCATTCAAACCTTGTTGAATTGATCTTCTTTAGGTCAATAGTATGAAAACAAACAGAGTATAAAGACCAATGACTAATTAGTAAATAGTTTAAGAACAAAAAAAAAGATAAGAATAAAAACGAAGAACTGTGGCAATATTTAGGGATTACTTCCGTATCAATATGTCATTTAGTGACTTGAATGCATGACAATGGGGCAAAACTTTGGAAGGTGGTAATATAAAGAAGTAATGAGGTAAATCGTTGTAAAATAAAAGTAAAGAGGAGAGTATATAAAGCGGGTTGGGTGGTCGTTCTTGGCGGTGTGATATAAAGTCGGGTGGGTCGATACCACCGGCATATTTTTACCTTCCCGCTGTCTGCTGCAGGCGAATTCTCAACGATATCGTAGATGACGTGAGGTAGCCCGGCAGTTCCTAATAAGAATCCAAATCCAGTTGTATCGTGCCGTGTTAAAGTAACCAGCAGCTCCTCAGCCATGTTTTCAATCACACATTGATCTCACCTTGCTGTCATTGAACACACGCTTACGCACTACACGCCACTTAACCGCCGATAAACGAAAATGAAAACACGGACGCCTCCTGATACAACGAGGGCCGGGATAACGTCAAAGCTTTTCCACGAGGACACCCCGCGCCCCTTTCGCCTTTAGACAAGGCACGCGAGTCCGCACTTCCTCAAATCAACTTCGGAATACACACTTGCGCAAGCCGCGGCGATAGCAACGACGTGGCGGCTCCCATCGCGGTAGAAATTCGTTTAACATTCGTTAACAACTGGAGCACTGGACCTGGACATGACTTTTATACGGCGCCACCTGCAGACTAGAAGAATGAAAAAAAAACAACATTTTTACCCACTCTCTTTTTCATATACAATTTATGCTTTAATGTTGTCTTTATTCTTTAGAAAGTAACAATAATATTGATATTTTACCTCTTTGTGTAAGAGACAATAAAATGCAATAAACGATGAGGTGAACTGTCACTTTTTGAGGTTATAAATTTTGAATTTGCTTGTCTCCCAAAATGGAAATATATCTTTCAACGAATTTTATACTCCAGTTATTATCAAACACATTAAATTTTTTAATTTCCTGATTAAGTATATTTAATATCCTTTTTTATTAAAAAAAAACACTTAAAGAATATACATCGATTTGAAGTTTGCCCATACAATGATACGAATGAGTAATGCGGAATAAAATCGATAGACGGCGCCATTTTTGGCGGGTGGATTTAAAGTTTTCAAATTATTAATCGAATGAAATTTGCTATACTATTTTATTCTAAGATTATGGTAAATAATACCAATAATATTAAATTACAAAAAATACATTAACAAATTGTATATATTTTGCACAACTTTTCGGAATTTTTATATTTAAAAATTATTAAGTTTTCTCTTTGCACATGCGCAAAAGAGAAACCTTGAAGTTTTGACATTTCCGTTGCTAGGCAACCGAGCATCAGGAAATTAACCTCTAAAAATGTGTTTTTTCTAAATTGTTATGGGTATATTACGTATATTATAATAAAAATAAAAGTGTATTTATATTTAAAATTGCCAATTAATACAAAGTTTTCATCTAAAACTAGAATAACCTTAAATTTACTTATCTAAAGAAGAATTGTTTACATGTTTGGAAGACATTTACTTTCATCTTTTAACAAGATTCTTCAAAACATAAATATCAATAAATTTCGATTTATCCATGAAATAGTGCATAATTCAAATCGTGGTATTTTTTATGTAAAACTTGGAAACAATGGCGAGAATACTTTTAAAAAACTATCTTATAAAAATGGATTATTCAGGTGAAATTTATTAATTTGTTTTTCTTCTTTTTCAAAGAGAGAGCAGTTTTAACGTACAAAAAGGATGGTAAAATCTTGGATTTACGAACAATTTTGGTTCCCAAGGAGCATCAGGAAGAAGGTTTAGCACGACGTTTAACAGAGGTATTGTAAAAAAACAATACTAATTGTAAATTAGCTTAATGAATATAATTTAACAGTTGAATTTTATTGTTGAAATATATTTTTTAATTGGTGAATATTTTTATTTTCAGGCAGCTTTTACGTATGCGATTGTAAACGATTATCACATGTATTTAACATGTGTTTATATTCAAAAATATTATCTTGCTGTAAAAAATTCTGAACTGGAAGAACTAATCGTTGGACCTCCACATGTGTTAGAATCTCCTTATGCAGAAAGTCATGATCCAAGCGCTGTATACGAAATTCCAGAACCTGAAGATTTTATGATCACACCTCCTAAACATTGATTATGAATGTTTGTAGTTTTATTTACAATTGAGAAAACAAATCTTCATAATCAAATTTTGAAAAACGGGTGAAATTTGAAGTACATTGTTGGTTCATTAAACAGTTAAGATGGATGAATTAGAATACGAAAGTTTAATTGAGTGGTCATGTCGACAGTGTTATTACAACGGAATGTTGTCTCATGCCAGACAGGCATGCGAATCATATCCAGCCAACGATCGTTTGAGAATACTTCTCGCTTTGGCGTTTCATTTAACAAATCAGGAACGAGAAGCCATAAAGGAAGTTTCAGGAATTATTCTCCATGGAGAATTTAGTCTTCCGGCCTTACTTGTACAGAGTTTGATTCACAAATCGAGTGGAAACGTCGACCGGACAGCTGTAGCCCAAATTGATGGGAAAATACGAGAAGATCGAAGAAAAGCTTCTCCTTCTGCTCTATCTCTAGCTGCAATGATTCTCCTTTTGATTCGGAAGCCAGAAAAGGCCAAAGATTACGCCGATCGAGCATTCAAACAAGATTCGTCAGATTCAAACGTTTTAATATCCAAAGGCTGGACGGATTTGTATCTTAATGCTCAAAGTACATTTGGAAGATCGACGAATTTCTTCGAAGCAGTTCTCAAATTCAACAACAAACACTTGAATGCTCTTTTGGGTAGTGCAAAATTCAAAGAATATCACGATGATCATTTAGGTGCAATTTCAATTTTAAATTCGTTAATTGTTCGTTATCCAAAATACAGTTTTCCTCTTGTTGAGAAAATGTTGAATCAACTTGCCATGAAGGAATGGGAACAAGTCCTCGAAACTGCGAATAGAATTCAATCCATCGATAACAACAGTCTTGATGCCATGAAAGCAAAAACTTTTCTTGCACTTTGCCGTGATGGAGATTATGCAGAAGGGGTGAAATACATTCAACAATTATTTAGAAACATGGTAATAATTGAGACAAAAAATGTTGATCTTTTAAATGACAATATTCAACTATTCTCACGAATATCCGGACGAGATAAAGAACTTCTGACGGAACTTTTCCGAATCACGGAAAAAATGGCACATCAAAATACACAAAGCGGTGAATTGATGGTGGAATTAGGAAATCTCTGCATTTTATTAGGCAAAGTTAAGGATGCCGAGCGATGGTATCAAAATACAGTTCGAATTGATGAGTCTTCATTTACTGCACTAACAGGATTGGCTCATTGTCAATTGCTTGACACATCACCCACTGCTAAGGAATTGGCAAGTCAACAAGTCGATTTTCTAATGGAATTACAATCTCATTCACCTGGTGCCGAAATTCTCTTGATGTCCGCAAAACTGTCAAATTCAAATCCAAACAAAGCTCTCAAGAATTTGGATGCGGCTGCGACAATTTTAGGTAAAAATTGCGAAGGACTTCCTTATGGTTATGAATATTTAAAGAAATTGAATTGTGATCTTTGTCTGGAGATTGTCAACGAACATTTACTACATTCCCCGGGCGGTGCTTCAAGTGACTTGGAGAAGAGCCCCAACGTGCATAATAAATCAGACTTAAATAATCCCTGTTTGGCAATTTTGGAAAAGGTAACGGAAGCATGTCCTGGTCTCGGTAATGCTCTACTCCTATTGGGAAAGATTAAAATGCAAAATGGCGACTTTGAAGGTGCTTTGACAACTTTAAAGAAATTATTGGACATTGTAGAGCCAACAAATGCCACTGGGCACTTATTAATGGCACAAATTTTGGTGCATCGAGGACAATATCAATTGGCCTCACAGACATTGGAAGTTGGTCTGAGTTACAATTTCAAAGTCAGAGATAATCCAAATTACCATATGATCCTTGGCATAATAGCAAAAGAAAATGGTGATCTTGAGGCTTGTATTCAAAATTTCCGCACGGCAATGACTTTTGCTGGAATGAAATCCAGTGATAAAAATATTGTCCAAATTCCAATTTCATTATCCGATAAGGCTACATTGTTTACTGAATTAATTTTCGCTTATATAAAAATGAGGAATTTTCGAGAGGCTTTACTATTGATTGAAGATGCTGAATTGAAGTTAAAGGGTACTGCCGAAGAGGGTAGACTTTTTATTGCAAAAGCGGAACTTAATTTAGAAATGGGGGATATTGATAAGGCACTTAATTTACTTTCAAAAGTTTCGCCTGGCGAACCATATTATTTGCAAGCTCACATTAAATTAGCCGAAATTCACTTAAAATACAGAAAAGACCGCGACGCGTTTGCTAAATGTTTCAGGTAAGGATTTTATTTGAAAATAGTATTTCAATTAATTGTAATTTAATCATAAAATAAATTATTAAATTATTTACAGAGACCTGGTGGAAAATTGTCCTGGTTCTGAAACGTACAGTATGCTTGGTGACGCGTATATTGCAATTCAAGAACCGGAGAGAGCAATTGAAGCTTATGAACAATCATTAAGAAGCAATGCTGGCGATAAAAATTTAGCTCGCAAAATGGGAAAAGCTCTGGTCAAAACTCATCAATATGATAAAGCTATCGAATACTATGAGACAATGATCAAACAAAAGGAATTTGGAGACTTGAAACTTGACATGGCTGAACTATTCATGAAATTGAAGATGTACGATAAAGCAGAAACGAGACTCTTACAGGAACTTCGAAGTAAGTGACAAAATTAATTAAAAAAAATTATATTGATTTATAATTCAATGACTAATTTATTGTTCATTGTAGATTTAATTTATTGTCGTTTAAAATTAATATCGAATTGCGTTTGTAGTTGGTTCCTCAGGTTCGGACCCCCAAGATCTGGAGATTCGAGGAAAACAATTACTTTTATTGGCGAAAGTTCGTGAGAGAAGTGGAAACATAAAAGGAGCTCTCTCCACTCTAAAGGATGCGAAAGACAATCAAAATAAATACGCTCTGCGAGCTGCTACGTCAAGCGATACGGCAGTTCGTAAACAAACTTTGACTCAGATTTGTTTGTACATTGCTGATCATGCAACTAGTTTGAGAGAATTCGATCAAGCTATTGATTATTACAAGGAAGCCTTAAGTTACAAACCTAATGATATCACAGCTCTTTTGTCGCTCGCCAAACTTTATATGCAAGTTAGTACAAAAAAATTTAGAATTCAAATAAAAATATTTTAGAAAAAAATATTTTTTTCAAGAGTAAAATAGAATAACACTTTTGTAATAATTTTTATCCAAGGTAAACAATTTGGACAAGTGCGAACAAACTTGTATGACACTTTTGAAGGCTGATTCTAACAATGAAGCGGCATCAGTGATGATGGCTGATTTAGCTTTTAGGAAAGTGGATTTTGAAACTGCTGCGGTTTACTTTTGTCAACTTCTTGTACAAAGGCCAACTTATTGGACAGCTTTGGCAAGATTAATTGAAGTTTCAAGAAGGACAGGTATTTGTTGGAAAAACATTTAATACTATTTTTTACACTCTATGTTTCATTTTAATTACATAATATGCAAAAATAATTATAAGGTAAAATGGACGATCTGGAGGAGTATGTCTCGCGAGCGGAAAAATCGATGGACCCTCTAAAACAAGAAGCTGGTTATTATTATTGTAACGGTTTATTAAATTGGCGAATTGGGAAATTAAATTCAGCTCTACGAAATTTCAATGCAGCTCGACGTGATCCTGAATGGGGTCAACAGGCTATTTACAACATGATTGAGATTTGTCTCGATCCAGATGACGATTCGCCACTTTTGAATGAAGCTTTCAATGACGAAGACGAAGAATACGAAGATGCAAGAACAATGGCTTTAAAAACAGCTCAACGTTTATTGAAAGAACTCTTTCCCACCGGCAGTCCACATGAATCATTAACTCATCGACTTTTGGGTAATTTTTTCCTGCTCGCTACTAAACAGAAATACAATATCGAGAAGGCTTTACATGATTGTACATCGATGGCTAGTGATGAATCTCTTCGCGATCATGTTGGTCCGGCTTTAGGTTTGGCAATGGCGCACATTCTTTTGAAACAAACGCCACGAGCGAGAAATCATTTGAAACGTGTCAGCAAAAATGTGTGGACATTTGAAGACGCGGAATATTTGGAACGTTGCTGGTTACTTTTGGCTGATATTTATGTGCAATCGAATAAATACGATTTGTCGAAAGAATTATTGAAACGAGCTTTACAGCATAATGCCACTTGTATCAGGGCCCATGAATTATCTGGTTTCATTGCAGAAAAAGAACAGAATTATCGAGAAGCTGCGGCACGTTATGCTCAAGCATGGAAATACGGAGGAAAATCGAAACTCTCAATGGGATGTAAATTAGCGTATTGTAATTTGAAAAGTAAATCATATGCGGATGCAGTCGACGCTTGTAATGAGGTTCTAAAACAAAGTCCTGATTATCCAAGAATAAAAAAGGATATTTTGGAGAAGGCAATTAATAATCTTCGGACCTAAACGATTTGTGATAATTTTAAGTCCGTCCATTTTAATGAAAATATTTTTAATACAAATTTTGCACATAAAATATTATTAGATAAACTATTACATATAGTAAAAAGTAGATTACGAAATAAGTAACACTATAATTAAATTTTATGAAGATTTAATTTCTAGAGGATTTTGCTAACATTTAAAAGGTATGTTTTTACATTTGATATCCTTTATATTATTTATTATGACCGTATATAATTAATATTTACAATTTGCATATTATTACAGGAAAATTAATTTATTCTAGGCAGAAAAAATCGATAGATTTGCTTAGAAGAAATAAAAATTCAGGGATTCGTTAGAAGTTGATTTTATCCTAAATAATGATTTACAACTTATAAAGATTGATGAAATACCAACAATGGCCGAAACAAAGCATTAAGGTAGATAAATAATTATCTCAAATTACATTCTATTTTTTTAATTTGAACATTTCCGTAAAATGTAAATGAAAAAAAAAACAATAATTCAAATAAAATGTTAAACAATAATCACCGTCTAGCGATTAAATTTCGATTCTATTAATTAATAAAATTGATGTTTAATCAACAGATTAAGCGGGATTTAAGTTTGAAATAAAAACAAAAATACTTAAATGTAATAAATTTAACCTAGTTCAGACATTTACGTATATTTAAATGATTTGAATTTATTAATAAATCTTAGTTATCTAACGCTTACTCATTAAAAATTAATGTATTTTTACGTCACTTATCAATATTAATTAACTTTTTCTTAACGAAACAAAATTTAAATATAAAAAAAGTTAAAATTTCTTAAAATTCTCAAAAGTTCAGAAATAATATTTAATTAATTACATTTGATAACTATTAATTTTAGGACCTTTCAATTGATGAACTTTATATAAAAAGACAAATTATTCATTCGGCGGAATTAATTCATGTTGAAATGAAAGGCGCATTCCATATTTGCCATGAAATTCCAAATTTAGTGCTTTTGTTAAGGTCTAATTATTTACTCCATAAATACTAAATTTTAAAGTTAAATTAATTAAATGAAATGATAAATGAAGAAATAAATTATTACTTTTCGAATTAAATAAAGTGAGCAATAAATATCTAGGCCATCATTATAATTGTAAATTAGTTTTTTTGCATTTAAAAATTTAAAAAAAATATATAAAAAATAACTTAATTATACCACAAAAATTATTATGATTATTATTATTATTTTAATTATTATTATTATTATTACAAATTGTTTATTCTCTAAAGATGCAAATTTATCTAGCGTTATATTTTAAATTCAAAAAGGAATTTATTTTTTAATTTAAAAATTTAAAGCTTCTTGTTTGCTGTAAATTTCATTTTACTTGATTTTAATTTGATAATTTGTCAAATTTACAATACTTCCCTATTTTTATGATTTACAAAGCAATAAAGAATACAAATATTTTGTTTTTTTGATAAATGACGTATATTATCTTTTGATTTTAATTATCTGTTTAATAGAGAACTAAACAATTAAAAATTAAAATTTGAGATCTTTTTATATTTCATTTCATTTTCCACGTAATTATTAGTATAATTTTTTTTTTGTTTTTTGATATTGTTATTTAACAAAGAATTTTATTAAAAATTTTCCAACGCGTGGATAATTCGATTTTCCAATGATAATTTAATTTTAATATATTGTTCTTATACACATGACTAGTCATGCAATTCAAGTATTTTCCAATTATTATTATTAAAAAACTAAGTCGTATTAAGAGTTTAGTAATTATTTACTACCAACTTGAATCATCATTCTCTCATTGATAATTTTATTCATTTAATGTTGCTTAATTAATTCGCAAAGACGATTAATATTTTTTTAATGAAATAAAAAAATTTCCCGTAGAATTGTTTATTTACTAAAAAGCCGTCGTCAAGTACTTTTGTTAAATAAAATTAATTTTTAATCTGAATACAAACGAGAATAAAAATTTCGAAAAATGAGTAAGTACAAAACTCAGTAGATCATAATATTCTTTATTATTTCAGTTCATTAAAAAATAAAAACTAATTCAATTCAGATTTATAATTGTAATGTTTGCTTATTAACGTGGAGAAAAAATTGTCTTTAAATTACGAAAAACAGATAATTTTCTTCTCAGTAAAGATTTATTTAAAATATAAATTTATATATATTGTATATTTTTTATTCTATCGTTTGGTTTAATAACTAGTTATTTATTTAATTACTTTTACAGAAGACCAAACACAGGAAAGTGTTGTACAACACGCAATTGATAATACAGGTGGAAAATAGAAAAATATTAGAAATATAAAAATTTACGTACATTATTTTATAAAAATATTCTTTTTTTTCTAGGATTCGGAAAATTTAATTTAAAAGTTGCAGTCTTAGGAGCTGCCATTTACACTAATGCAGTTATTA
Source organism: Leptopilina clavipes (assembly GCA_001855655.1). Lineage (NCBI taxonomy): Eukaryota > Metazoa > Arthropoda > Insecta > Hymenoptera > Figitidae > Leptopilina > Leptopilina clavipes. The sequence continues at coordinate 100,819 of JUFY01032713.1, forward strand.
ATATTCTTAGTACAGGCTTTATTTTGCCAGCAGCAGTTTGTGATTTTAAAATGACAACGATCGATAAAGGACGAATAGCTATCGCTCACGTATTTGGTAAGTTAACATTCCATTCTATTGATAATTAATAATCATAACAGGAATAGAATAACAATATTAATAAAAATAATTTTTTAGTTTATTTTTGCTTAACTTTCTTTTTGCAGGTTCTTGCATTGGTTCGATTATATGGGGCTTTTTGGCAGACTTAAAAGGACGCAGAATAGCACTAATTTTTGCATTATTTATACAAGGAAATGCCGAATTATTACTATCTCTAGTTTCCAATTATTGGGGAGTTGTATTTTTCAAATTTCTAAGTGGATTCGCGTAAGTATTTTATTAATCTTCAATATAAATATTTTGATTCTAATTTTTATGATGTATTTATTTTTTATTATGTACAAAATTTGGATGAATAATTAGAAGTCAAAATACTTTTAATAAACATTGAAAAATGTTTTTCTTTTTTAGAGTAATTGGTCAAATGTCCATCTTATTCCCGTATGTTGGTGAATTTCAACCGTTGAAATATCAGAAGAGAATTTTGTCATTATTGAGCTTTATTATGGTTACTGGAATAATTGCCGTTCCTCGTAAGTGCGTAAATAGTTTAACACAAAAAATAAATGCTGAATATTATTTAATATTTATTTAATTACTCACTTCAGTTTTGGCCTGGGCTATCATTCCTCTGCAGTTTGAATACCAAAGTCATTATTTCTTCTTTCGATCATGGAATCTATTTCTCGTGGTTTGTGCAATTCCAGCCGAGATTCTTGGATTTTGTCTCATTTTTGGATCGGAGACTCCAAAATATTTGGCAGAAACTGGACAAACTGAAAAATTAATGAGAGTTTTAACTGTTATGTACAATGATAATGTTGGTGGATCAACAGAAGAATATATTGTAATAATTTTTTTTCATTTTCATTTACGATTTTACTATAAATTTATGAAATAGTGAAAATTTAATTTTTTCAGATAAACTTGACAAATAGTAAACACCCTGGAATGAGAGAATTCATTAATGACGCTGTAAATAAATTATCTTCTGAGAAAATTTCAAAAAAAAAGTTAAAGGGAATATTAAATGATTTCAAACGTCAAGGAAAAGCTGCTTTCAAATTTCCATATTTGAAAAGATTAATTATTCTCTGCATTTGTTTTTTCTGTATTGCATCTTCATTCTATTCACTGCTCACCTGGTTTCCGGAGCTATTTCATAGATTTTCTTCATTTGAAGCTCAATATCCAAATCAAACGGCTAGTGTTTGTTCAATTTCGAGAAAAACATTGACCAACATTACTTTGGTATGAATATTTCTTAATTATATTTTTTTTTAATCAAGTATACTATTTTTTTTAATAAATACTCAATATTTTTCAGACTAATGAGTGCCTTAAAGAAATTGATACAAGTGTTTATATGAATGCTCTGTTTCAAGGAATTGCTTCCATAATTCCAAATGCTCTAGTTCTAGTTTTGGTTGACAAACTTGGATTTAAATTTCTTGCAGGTAAATAGAAACATTTAAAACAGTTTTTACTCAATATTGAAATTATTTAAAACATTTCAGTGACACTAACAGGAATAAGTATCATTACAACAACTTGTTTATATTTGGCAAACTCCTACTTGCAAAATGTGATATTATCTTGCATTTATCTAGCCGTTATGTCATCAATTTCTGGTGTTATGTATTCTTTTCTTGTCCTACTCTTCCCCACAAATATCAGGTACATTTATTTCAATAATCCCTATTTATTCTCTTGAAATATAATTATTAGAAAATTTTTTTTATAAAAAAAAAATTGCATTTTTTTCAGAGTGTTTGCTTCAACAATGGCAGTATTTTTTAGTCGTCTAGGAACTATTTTTGGCAATGTGATTTTCGCATACCTGATTGACGACCACTGTATCATCTTAATTGCAAGTGTTCTTCTTCAATTATTCGGTGAGTTGCATTTAAATGGAAATTGATGCTAAAGTAGTTTGTATACTTATGATTTTTTTTATATTTTAGTGGCAGGTGGATTGTTTACAACACTTAAAGTTAGATGACCTACGTTCGATAAGTAAATCGTAATTATTTATTAAGTGATTCTTTTGAAAATTAATATACTTTTTAACTTAATGAACCTGTATTTTTAAATTAAGACACTGTACATAGTTGGTTTATTATATATTAGGTCAAAAGTATTAGTTTCGAATTATAACCTCGTGACTTTAATTATTGAAATAATGTACATTACAATGTTTCCTATTAGACTTATAGTAATCGTTAATAAGTTTAGAAAATCATTTGGTTGTTTTAAACACTTTTTCTCTGCCTTGCAGAGAAGAATGTAAATCTTATTTATTCAACCAGTGGTTATAAATAATTTTAAAATAAATAATTTTTTTTTTAAATGTAAATTTTATTATTTACTAAAAATAGTTTAAACGTGTGGTAAATGAAAAAATTTGATTAACATTTGGATTTTTTTATAATAGAATGAATAAAAATGGGTAAGTAAAACATGAAATAAATTTTAAGTAACATCTTTTTTGTTTCGTTATGAACTTATTCTACATTTTAGTCAATATTCGTAATTTTTAATTTATTAATATTAAATATTAGTAACTCTGTACATGACTTTCATAAATGATGGAAGATTGTCACCCTCTCTAAATTTGGGACATCATAAATTTATGCAAGTCATCTAAGTTTACCTGCTTGTTATTTTTATACAGTTGGAAAATTTATAATTTCTATTCATATTGTTTTAATTTAATATTTACAATTTTATTTGTTTCTTCTAATGTAATACATTTTTAATTGATTCTTAGAAAGACATATACGAGAGATTTTTCTTCAGCTGGGTATCAAAAAGAGTGGTAATTATCTGCTAGAGATTCTAGTGATAATAATTTGTTAATAAGAGAATATTTAATATGTAGTAATATTAATTTAATATTACCTTTTTATTTAATATGTCTTTTAAATGATCCTCAGAAAAGTCTAAGACAAATCCAGAGATTATTGTTTACGATGATATTGAAAGCACTGGTAATTAACTAAATTATTAAAAATATACGTACATTTGATTTTATTTACTTTTAATTATTATAATTCGATATAATATTTTAAACTATTTTCAGAAAGGCCAATTTCGGAACTTGTTGTTCAAGAAGCTATTGAAAAGACTGGTAATTATCTGATGCTATTTACTATGGTTTTAGATTTTATGATTAAAAATTGTTAAAATAATAACTCCCACTACTTCACAGGATTTGGAAAATTTAATTTGAAGATTACCTTAATTGGAATTTTGATACACACAAATGTGCTAGTTAATCTTCTAAATATAGGATATATTTTACCGTCTGCGGTCTGTGATTTCAAAATGACGACTGTAAAGAAAGGAATTTTATCAGTGGCGCCTATTGTAGGTACTAATAATAAAATTTTTGTTTGGATTTTGAATATTTTGAGGAATTATTTAATAATTATTATTTTCTACTTTCAGGTACCTGTTTCGGAGCATTATGTTGGGGCTTTATAACAAAATTGAAAGGATCCAGATTGTCTCTTATATTTGTATTATTCCTTCATGGAAACAATGAAATATGTAATTCATTATTAGTATATAATTATTGGATCTTTTTATTTTTTAAAATATTAAGTGGTTTTACGTAAGTATTTTTTTCTGTCTTCATTTCAAAGATTTGGAAAAATTTTTTAAACCGACAAAAATGAAATATGATGATTTATTTTGAACTGTTTTTAAATTTTAGTGCAATGGGAGCAATAAATGCCATCTATACGTTTGTTGGACAATTTCAACCCTCGAGTCATCAAAAAATAATTTTTGCATGCCTCAGTTATGTTTACGCAATCTCCTTAATGATTTTGCCACGTAAGGAAACTAATTATTCGACAAATAGTAAAATTAAATACTATTTTTTAATAAATATTTATTTACTTAGTCCTAGCTTGGGCGATTATTCCACTGAAATTTGAATTTAGAATCAGTCATTATTTCTTTGGATCTTGGAAATTATTCATGTTAGTGACTGCTGTACCTCTCAATTTTTTTGTCATTTTGCTTATGTTTATGCCAGAAACTCCGCAACATCTTGCAAAAAGTGGCCAATATGAAAAATTGTTAAATGTCCTTAAGCAAATGTATCAAGAAAATCATGGAGGATCTTCTGAAGATTACATTGTAAGTGTCGCATAAAATTAATTATTTATTTTCAATACTAATATTTGCATTTTATTATTTTTTTTTTCTAGAAATTTTTACTACATTCGGGAAATGCTGCTCTAGTGGATTTGGTAAATCGTTGTCAGAATTATTCGACATTTACAAGAATCTCGAATAATGAGTTTAATTATATACTAAATGATGTTAAAGAACAAGGAATTTACACAGTTAAAGCACCTTTTTTGAAAAGATTGATAATACTGTCAATAGCAATGTTTTGCGTATCGTCAGCAACTTTTTCCTTGACCACATGGTTTCCAGAAATTATTCACAGATTTTCTTCTAATAATGAAACAACCAATGACTGTACTGATTCAAAAAATAGGTACACTTTCTTTGACGAGGTTTGTAAAAAACAATTCTTATAATTCTCAAAATAAAATATTTCTTCTATTTTGACGAAAATAATTGATATTTTGCAAAATAATGAATTTCATGATAAAATTAAAAAATAATTGTGAATTTTTAGTAAGAAAAAAATTTTTTTCAGAATGGAAATTTCCACTCATCCTCTTGCAACCAAACAGTAGACACGAATGTTTATCGTATTTCATTCTTAATGGGGCTTTCAGCAGTATTTCCTAATCTCTTGTATCTTTATTTTGTCGACAAAATTGGCTTCCGATTTATTGTAGGTAAATACAAAAAATATATTTCGCTTAAATAAAATTTTTATTCTATTTTTTTTACATATTTTATTCATTTTATCTTATCAATTATTGTTTGTAATTTGTTTCAGGAATGTATTTCTGTGTGGGTCTCGTGGGAACGTTATGTATATTTTTTATAAATTCTTTTACACAAAGCATTATACTCGCCTGCATTTTCAAGTCTGTAATGTGTACAACATTAAGTATTTTATTTCAATTTAATACTGAACTATTTCCTGATCATATTAGGTAGGCATTTCACATTTATATTTTTATTAATTTTATTATTAATTATCAATTTTCGTATAATTTATGTATTTTATATTTATTACTATCTTTCTATACCGATATTTGTTAATAAATTCATTTCACATTCTTTTTGGAAGGTTTACATTTGAAAGTAATTTAATAATCAAGTGTAAGAATGATGCAAACCTTTTTTTCGATTTCAATTGATTCAGTAAAAGAAATTACGTTCTGACTTTAATCGTTTATGATATTGATACTAATGAAAGAAAAAGTTAATAAAAAGGCAAAATAAAAATATTATTGCTTTTAATAAAAACGGAAAAAATAAATACAAAAGATTATTGTTTGTTATTTATAATTGTCAAGGATTTTCTTTTTATATATTAATAAAAATATTTTTCAGACTTTTTACGGGTTCCATAGCGACATTTTGCAGTCGTCTTGGAATAATTTTTGGTAATGGAATTTTCGCCTATCTAATTGATGAATATTGCACAGGTTTAATAATACTTGCAGCCTTGCAATTATCATGTAAGATATTTATAATATAATTAATATTATGTATTCTAAATTATAATTCTTCTTTTTGATACAAAATTTTAGTAATATTAAAATAAAAATATCTATTTCGCAAAAACTTTAAATCGTATTTTTTTTTCAGTGGCCATTATTTTATGTCTGACACTTCGAGCCTGAGACTGAAAGTTAAAATAAAGTTGCTATTTATTGGACTATTGGCATTGAAAATGTATATTTAAATAAATATACTATCTAGTCTTGCAAAAAATTAAAAAAAAAACTTGTTAATTTATTCAACAATAACAATCGGTGAAAGTCTTGCCGATTATGAATTAATTTACTTTTGTTCTGCAAGTTATGAAAGTTGAAAAATGAAATTTGGGTTTTCCCCCAAATTAACAATCACTTTTATAAAATCTGATAACTAAAATTTTTCCATTTAAACGATTTCTCAATATGTGCTTCATTAGTTAATTTTACTAATTGAAAAATAAATTGGCTTAAGTTTGTCGATATAAAAATAACTTTATTCTTCGTGGTGATAATTAATAAGCTATATACATTTAATTTTCTAAATGAAAAAAAGGACCGTCAGACTTTACTTATCACGTTAATTAAATATTGACAAAATTATATTTTGTAGACGCTGTCAAGTGCCACACATTTTTAGAAAGAACATTTTAGAAAGACGAAACAGTATCAGAAACAGTTTGATCGTTATTACAATTTCAACTGACAATTGTTTCGCTGGGATATCACAATTTTTTTAACGTTTAAGATTTTTATTAATTGGAAACAAAAATTAACCATTTTATTTATTATTAAATAATGAGTGAGTTTATATTTTCATATTTACCACTAAGAAATATTAAGTTTTAACAGTTGGTGTCTTTAGTTGTGAAATATGTGATACATTTAATTAAATATATTATGTAAATTATATATTCTTAAGTTTGTATTTTTTTCAATTTTCTAAATTCTTTTGCGTAGCTTTTTTATTTGAGTTACACACATGTAAAGTCGAAAATTTTTCCATTATTTGCTTCCTACTAAAAGTAATAAAATAATAAAATGATTTAAAGATAGAAATAGCAGAATAAATTTTTTTTTAATTTTGTTAAAAATTATTTATTTTCAAATTTAATATTATTAACTTTTCAGAAATTCAAACGGAAGAAAGTGCAGTTCAAGAAGCCATTGATAAGACAGGTTTTTATTGAATTTTTTTTTTATTATTGTCGAATTGAATTGATTGAATAATAATTTAATAATTTTGCAGGTTTTGGCAAATTTAATTTTAAAATTGCAGCTTTAGGAGCTGCGATTTATACAAATGCAGTTATCAGTATTAGCAGCACTGGTTTTGTCTTACCAGCTGCTGCCTGTGATTTTCAAATGACAACACTTGATAAAGGACGAATAGCTATCGCCTCCGTTTTAGGTAAGTTTCTCCTTCTATTTTTTTTCTTTTATTGTAGATTTATTACAAACAATGTTAATAATTCATGAAAAAAGTTTTAACTTAGTGGGAAAAATTTTAAATTCTAAAAATTTATTTTAAAAAATTTTTAATGTCGAAATTTATCTAATGAAATAATCTAATTTACAGGCTCATTGTTTGGACCAATTGTTTGGGGAGTATTAGCAGATCTGAAAGGCCGAAGAATAGCTTTAATAACAACATTATTTATTCAAGCAAACTGTGAGATTATGATGTCAATAATCTCCAATTACTGGGGGTTTTTATTTCTTAAATTATTCAGTGGTTTTGCGTAAGTTGATTTTTTTCTCTATTTTAAAATTTCTATTTAATTGAATTTAATATTACAATAAAAAATTTTGTTTTCTAAATTTTCAGAGTGATAGGTGAAACAACTCTCTTATTTACATACGTCGGTGAATTTCAACCGAAAATTCATCAGAAAAAAATTTTATCATGGATCAGCTTCGTAATGGTGGCTGCACAAATTATTGTACCACGTAAGTTGATTTTTTTTCTATTGATTTTTGATAAAATTTTGAGACCTGGATTTTTTTTAATTTAAATAATTCTTTAAAGTTCTTTAAGTTGAATATAATTGAATCAAAAGTTAAAGTTTGTTTATAAACGAATTGATTAGCAATAACAAAAACGCATTAACAATGTTGATCCCATTTCTGAAAATGTAAATTAGATTGTCACCAATTGAATAAAATGCAATGATTGATTATTATGTAACGAAACGAAATGATTATTCAAAAAATTGTCTATTGCGTAAGAAAAATTACGTTTGAAAGTTGTTTCTTCTATTTTTCTATTTCTTATTGTAATGAATATATCCTGTTTCGTTTTTTTTTTATTTATCTTGAGTGAGTCAATATTTTTCATAAAATAAATTTTGGTTTCAGTTTTGGCCTGGTTAATAATACCATTGGATTTTGAATTCAGACGGGAATATTTTTTATTTCGTTCCTGGAATTTATTCATATTGGTATGTGCATTGCCTGCTGAAATTTTGGGTATTTGGCTGATTTTTTCACCCGAGACACCAAAACATCTTGCTGAAACTGGACAACATTTTCAGCTAGTCAATGTCCTCATTAATATGTATGAGAAAAATAATGGAGGAACAAGTGATGATTATATAGTATGTCAATTTCTGAGTAATAATTTATTACTTTAGTACGAACAACTGTTTCAATAAACTGATTGTAATTTATTATCTTTTTTTTTCTTTTTTTTGTTTCCATGCAATAGAGAAAACTGGGAACCTGTGAGAGTCGCGGTATGGGCGATTTAATAAATTTGTATATGAGCAATGCGTCATTATTCAAAGGAGATGAGAAAACATTTAAGAAAAAAGAACTACGAACAATGATGAACGATTTCAAAGTACAAGGAAAAAATATTATAAAAGATCCATATCTGAAGCGATTAATGGTTCTCTCTATATCAATGTTCTGTTTTTCCTCCTCGTTTTATTCTCTCATGATGTGGTTTCCCGAAATTTTTCAACGATTTTCACAATTTCAAATACTTCATCCAAATGAAACTTCGAGTGTTTGCTCCATTTCTAGTAATCTTTTGCCACAAAATAATACACAGGTAAAGAAACAAAAAGGTAACAAACCATTTAAAGCAAAAATAATTTGAATATTTGTCTCATTAGTTTCAAATAAAATATTTTTTTGGCGCAAGGAAAATTATTATTGAATTAGAATTATTTAATTATTAAATAAATATTTATTTGGCTCTGAGATAAATATGTCTTTTTTCTTAAAATTACAAATTCTCAAAAAATTATTAAAGACATCTGATAATGGTCCATAATTAAAGAGAATTTTTTTTTCTAATTAAAAAGAAAATATTAATTTCAACAATACAATAATCCTTTTCAGCGCAAATATTGTTTCACAAGCAGTATATTTTTTTATTGATACAAATTATTTCAAAATAAAGTATACAATGTTATTGACTGATTATTTCTAATGTTGGTCAATATTTGTAGAAATAAAATAATGCTCTTTTATCTAATATTTAAATTGTAATACATTTGAAACTAATACAGGCAAATATATGGTATATAATTTAGAATTATAAATGACTTCCTAATAATTCTTTTTTTATATTTTCATTATACAAAAAAAAAATTCTCCTTTATAATCATTAATAGTACACAACTTGTGTGCAAAGAATTGCGATTTCTTAATTTCATTATATCTATTTTATTTGTACAAATACATTTCATTTACGATAAGAAAAACACAAAATATAATATTTACATAAATTACAATACGTATATATCTGTAATTATGTTTAGTACCTTATATTTAAAATTCACTCACATAATATAATCATTTAATTATTTTTGTAAATAAATTTACAATTTTTAATTGTAATATAAAAATTTTCTTTTTCAATTTTAGAATAATTTGGTATTAAATGAAATAATATAATGTGGAATGATTTTGAATTAATGAAGTGAAATTTTCTTTTTTACAGAATTTCTTATACAAATGTCCAAAAGAGATAGATGTCAGTGTGTATAAAAATTCTCTATTGCAAGGTTTTAGCGCAATTATTCCCAATTTACTGTTACCACTTTTTGTGGACAAGCTTGGATTCCGATTTTTCGCAGGTATAATATTTTTAAACAATAAAATTTTTCAGTATGATAATCAAAAGTTATAATTATAATTTATTAATTTTTAAAAATTTAAATAATTTTAATTAAATTTTAATTCTTTAATTTTTTTTACAGTTACTCTATTGAGCATTGCGTTTGCTTCCACAATAGGATTGTTATTTGCCAACTCATATTTTCAAAATGTTGTACTATCATGTACTTTTACTTCAGTAATGTCTGCATGTGCTAGTGTCATGTATTCATTTCTTGTTGTTCTGTTTCCAACGAATGTCAGGTATTTTTGCAAAAATATTTCATATATTCAAGTGATTCGTATTTTAAATTCAGTCAATTATATATCTTAATTTTACAAGAAATTGTTTTTTTACAATTCTTATTTTTAATTTCTCGTTTCTTTTCCAGAATGTTTGCATCTACAATATCAGTATTCTGCAGTAGATTAGGAACGATTTTTGGTAATGTTACATTTACCTATTTAATCGATAATTACTGTACCATTCTCATCTCAAGCGTAGCTGTTCAATTATTAGGTAAATAATTTATTAAATAATGAATGCAATTCTTCAATTGATGGACAAAGTATATAAGGAATTGTTAATATGTTTTTTTATTAAATTCCAAATGTCATTTCTTTTGATTATGATTTATGGTTTTATGATTTGTAATTCAATTTAAAAAAATGTATAAAATTTTTACAAGTTTTTTTCTTACATATGGGATCGCGTTACATACGTAAAAATATTAATTAATAAATTAAAAACTTTTCCTATATAAGAGATTCGATATCTATTATTTTAGTTCAGTGTCTGTCACATCATCAGTAGAATTGAAGAATCATTTTAAAATTAATCCGGTTATTTCTTTTTTTTAAATTAACAAAAATGGAAAAAATTATTTTCACTATTGTAAATTAATATATATATGATAAAAATAATAAATATTAATCATTTCTTATTTATACATACCATCAACTATATTTATAATACTGTTATACTATCACTATATTTCTATTAATATTTAATAAGTAATTAATTCTCTCAAGAATAATTTTTAACAATGTAAAATAATTATTTATTAAAAATATTTTGTTTCAGTGGCCACTGTTCTTAGTTTAACACTGCGAAAAAACAACAGAACGTAGACTTGTATTGTAAATAGATATAATAATATGTAATTAGAAAATACCGTAATTAAATATTTTTGATAATTTTTTATCGTACAACGAAGTTAATTTAAAGAAGGTTAATTTGTTTCTTGTTATTGCAAAATATACTGTAATATTTGAACAAAGTAAATAATTCATTGTATTTCTTTCTTCATTCTGGATATAAGGTATTTTTTTACAGAAACAATTATTATTTATATATATATGTAAAATAATATTTCAATTGAACTCAAAATTGACCCTTTTCTTCAAATTTCGACATTTTTTTGAAACAATATTACAAAATATACGCATAACAAGAAAATTTAATTATTGAAAATAAAACTGACTTTTCTAAAGGATAATAATTGTATTTTTTCATAATTGTTTATGTTAATCAGAAAATTAGCTTATCTTCAACAACTTTGACGTTTTCAAATAATTGGAAAATATTTTACGTCATTAAATTGTACATATATATATATATATATATTGCAAATTTTTTCAAATTGAAAATCAAAATGTTATGCTAATTATAAAAAAAAGTTCATTCTACAAACATACATATATATATAAAGATGCAACTTTTATTTTATCTCCCACCAAAGGCATATACATTATATAAGAGGATTATTTCCTTTTAATTTAATTTTTTTTTTAAATAACAGACACAGTGGAGAATGCAAAATTGCGGTTCATTTTAGTGCGTGTGTGATTGAGAATCATCAGATTAATTACTGGATATTGGATAATATATATTCTGAGGAGGTAACAGAAAATAAAAATTTTCAATATTATAATTTAATTTTAACCAATTAAAAAATAATGTAAATATAATTAATAGAATATATATGAAATTTATATTGATTGAAGAAATTTTTTTCAAATGGAAAATTGGCAAAAATGTGTCTTAATTCGTTATAGTAAATATAGTAAATACTAAGTGATTAAAAAATGTTTTATTTTATGATATAAATATTTAAGTACTCAAAATGCAAACTTTGCACAAATAAACATAATTTAGTATTTGCATATATTATTTTCTGTATCATGTGTCAAAAGTTACAATATATACTTCATACAACCTTGACTTTTATTCTTACTTTTCTTTATTCGTGACTAGTATTAGTTACCATATTATTATTACTTTACTCTAATAATTATTATTAATTATTAATTATTATTATTATTATTATTTTTATTATTATTATTATTATTATTTTTATTATTATCAATTACTATTAATAATTAATATTAATTAATTAAAGATTTTTGAATGTTATTTATTTTTTAACTGTTTTAAAGCCAAATAGTGTTAGTGTTGAAAAAAAATTAAGAATTAAATTTAACATTTAATTTAAATTATAGAAGAAAAATGGGCAGGAAGCAAACATTGAAAATAACATGCACAGGGCAAAATGAAGAAACAGGTAAATATAGTTTCACAACAATTATCGCAAAATGAAGATGATTCCTCGTAATTCTTGGAATAAAACAATTTCCATTTTAATTATAATCGGAAACTGATGGTTGGGAAGATCAGAAATTTAATGATACAGTAAAATATTTATATATTCATTAAATACACCATATTATTCAATTATAATAAACACATTTTAGTATCTAGTTGAAGTAGAAAAAATAATTTCAATGATTAATGTTAGTTTGGAAAATAATATAGTAATAATAAATTGCATTTGTGTGAATATTAAATAATAAATCTAATTTACGATCATAGACTTAATGATTGATAATTAATTTTTAGATTCGAAATCAAAAGAAGGAGTTGCTGAAGATGCTATTAATGCAGCAGGTATTTTGCAGTAATTGCATTTATTTTTATATCGTAAAAAAGAACCGTGAATTTTTTTTTCTTGTAATTATATAAATTAAATATATTTAACTTTTTAAATAGGTTTTGGTAAATTCAACTATAAAGTGACCGTTCTCTGTTCGTTGATTTATATAAATGCAGCATTTAGCGTTCTCAGCACAGGATTTATTCTTCCAGCAGCAGCATGTGATTTTAAAATGACAACAATTGATAAGGGAAGAATAATAACAGCCCCTATATTGGGTAAATGTTACAAAAATAATTTAGATTTAAATAATTTGGAAAATAGAAGAGAAATGCAAATTTTTATTCATAGGTTCTTGTTTTGGACCATTCGTATGGGGTTTTTTGGCCGATGTGAGAGGACGAAAATTTGCACTAATTATTGCAATATTTTTACAGGGAAATTCTGAACTATTAATGTCTATTGTGCCAAATTATTGGGGATTTTTAGTCTTAAAATTTTTCAGCGGTTTTGGGTGAGTGAAAAAATAAAATATGAAATAGAAAAAAAAATATTTGCTAATTTCTATTTTTCTTTACAGAGTAGTAGGACAGTTATCCTTATTATTTACATATGTCGGTGAATTTCAGCCAACAAATTACAGGAAAAAAATTCTCTCACTAATGGATTCGGCATTAATTGTGGGAATGTTTCTTGTACCTCGTAAGTGATTAAATTTGCTACTTGTAATTATAAAATAATTAATTAATTTTTTTTATTCAAGTTTTAGGCTGGTCAATCATTCCACTGACATTTCAGTATCGAAAGTCCTTCTTTCTATTCCGATCTTGGAATTTATTTATCGTCTTATGTTCATTACCAGCCGAAATTGTTGGACTGTGGCTGATTTATTTTCCGGAAACGCCAAAATATTTAGCAGAGACTGGACGGAACATTGAATTGTTCAATGTCCTCGTGAAAGTTTATACCGAAAATACAAGTAAATCTCCGGAATCTTATTTTGTAAGAAATTTGACGAAAATAATTATGTAAATCAATTTTTCCATTCGGTATATTAATTTAAAAATTTAATTTATTATATTATTATTAGTATTAATATTAATATTAATTAGTATTATTATATTAGTAATTCATTAATTTACTATATTTAATATTTATTAATTTTTTCACTTTTTTTTTGCAGAAAATTCTAAGCGAATGCAAAAATCCATCAACTCAGAGTCTAGCTCTAAATTATGTGAAGAAAAAAAATTTTGATGATGAAAATTTAGAAAGTAATGTGAGATTAAAGTCAATTTTGTCTGATTTTAAAAATCAGGCAAAGGGTCTTCGCGAGGCTCCTTATTTAAGCAGAACTATTTTGGCTTGTATGATTGCATTCACGATAACATTGTCGTATTATTCATTTCTCTTATGGTTTCCCGAGGTTTTCCAAAGAGTTGCTCAATTTCAAAAAAGATTTCCCAATGAGACTGCAACAATTTGCTCTATTTCTGATCGAATTTACTCGAAATCAGTTAATTTAACTGTAGAGTAGGTACAATTTTTTTTTTATAAAAATAATTCAATAATAATTACAAAATCGAATTTTTAAATTAAATTTAAGAAATTTTTTTAACATTGCCTAAAAATTGTCAAAATTTAAGTTACACTGAAAAAAAAATTTATTTGATTCAAATAATCGTTTACTTGTCCATTTATCAAAAAATTGAAAATCTATCAATTAAAAATTATTGAAGAGAAAAAAATTAATATTTTTCTTAATAGTTAAATAAAAAATAGATTGCTGGCAAATTTTTTTAATATTTCGATTCATTGACGTCATGATATGTTCACACATATTGACCTCTAATTCTTTTAATTTCTTTGTTAGCGTAATTAGTATAATCGCTTCTTGTTCTTTTCATTTGACAGAGGAATCGACCCTTTTGGATGTGATGTTGGAATTGACACTAGTGTGTACATTAATTCATTATGGCAAGCAGTTGCTTGTGTACCATCTTCCATAATCCTTTTCATATTTATTGATAAAGTGGGATTTAAGTATTTTTTAGGTATTTCATTTTATTATTATTATTATTATTATTATTATTGTTATTTTTATTATTATTATTATTATTGTTATTATTATTACTATAATGAAACTTTAATTTTTCCTTCTTATCAAAAATAAAAATAAATATTTATTTACAAAAAAAAAGAAATAATAAAGACAAAAATTTAAATTAATCACATAATTGTTTTATTGTCAAAAATTTTTTCAGTTTCTGCTACATTAGCGGCCTTTTTTACAACACTTGGAATGCTTTTCGCCAAAACTAAATTGCAAATAATGATTCTAATGTGTTTATTCGAATCCATGACATCAGTTTGCATGAGTGTGATATTTTGTTTTGTTGTCGTCATTTTCCCAACAAATTTCAGGTAATTGTGAGATTTTATTTAAATATAATTTAAATTATAACCTTGAGGTTTTAATTTAATTTTTACTACCAAATATTATAAACTATGTTTACAACTTTTTCCTCTATAACAATAAATTTATTGTATGTAGCAATTTTAAAAATTAACATTAATATTAATTTTTTTCAGAATATTCGCGGGGACATTAGCTATATTTTTCACTCGAATAGGAAGTTTAGTTGGAAATATACTTTTTAGTTACTTAATTGACAACGATTGTGTTCCGCTAATTTACGTGATTGCATTTAATCTTTTACGTGAGTATCAATTCTAAATTGAAAACTATTATTATTATTATTGTATTATTTTTTTATTTTTGTTTAAGATTATTTTATTTAATTCATTTATTTCATATATTAAATTATACATTTTATTTAAATATTCCTATGTTTCAGTGGGCGCAATAATTTGCCTATTGGTCAAAGAACAAAAGACATTTAGCTGAGATTTTAATTCAATTTGTATCAATTTGTTTAAAAAACAATTGTTTTTATTCCACAGTTTAAAAATATCATAATTATATATATATTTTTTTTAAAGTACGGTTATATTTTTGTATAATGAAATTAGATTTGCAAAATTTTATTGTACATCTTATACTTTATTACACTTGAAAGAGACTTCATATATTTAATTTTTAATATGTGTACAATTTATTATATAATATGAATTTCCTTTTATTATCTTACTTGACATCACTTATATTAAACATCGTTTTAAAATTTTAATTTTTTATAAATAATCAGTAATTAGTAATTTGTTTTAGATTTTTTTTAGATAAATAAAAAATTTTTGTACTTTCTAAAAATATTCATAGAAATGGCAAAATGAATCTTTGGAAGTTGCTTTTAATGAAATTAAATTTAAAAAGCAGAATTATTTTCCAATCAAACAGCAATTATTGAAATAATATGTGAAAAAAGTAAAAAACTGAGTTATTATATTTTGAAAATAAATATTGTCAAAAATTAATCTTTCTATTGGAAGAAAGTATCCAAGTGTCGAATTGGAGAAAGAATTCACTATGACGTAAATCTTAATATTTCCTGTTCATTAACTCGATAATAAGTGAATCAAAAAAAAAAAAATGTTGAAGCCAACTGTGACTCGTGGAATTAAATTAATGGCCAATTTAAAAAGTTTCTAAACAAATACGCAAAAGAGCTTTGAAAGAATTTACAGTATTAGAAAAAAAATACAGCTTTTTGTTGACAGTAACCTAATTTTCGAACTAATGTCAATAGAATTATTACAATTCTTTCTATTGACATAGACGGAAATTTAACATGTCACTTAACACGTGACAATAGTACATTATTTGACTAGTGTTGAAATACCCGACATTGAAAAATTTTTAAATACTTAATTTTTGATGTCGAAATTTTTCCTTCTTTTTATTATTCTCCGTCAAAATAAAAATTTACAATATGTTTGAAAAGCCTTTCTGCGACTGATTTATTATAAAAACAACAAACGCATAATATAATAAAAAATACTTGTAAATTCACATGATCAATTATTTTTCTTTATCAATTTTTACTGTTTTACGTGATTTTTTTTTCCATTTTGCAATTTTTCACTATGGAATAAATTGTGCAAAATTTTTACTTTTTCTCAGAATAATGTATGCACTACATGGAATAAAATTTATCCGAATGAGATTATTGTAAAATTAAAACAATTTTATTATTACTTTTGCAATTAAGTTTCTGTCATTAAATGTATCATAAAAGTGAACTTCTCAGAGTTCATTGTATAATTCCCGTGTACAGGTTCAATTAAATATCTTTCTAAGATCTGTTTTCAAAACTGAGGATAACTAATTTTTTCAGCTCACGATTTATTCTTATATTGATATTTTTTCATTGCGATTAATTTTTACCCCAATATCATTTTGTAATTTTTTTTCTATTGTTTCAAATATCTGTCATTTTTAGAAGAAAATTAAATTATTTATCCTTATTGATATTTTTTCATTACGATTAATTTTTCTCCCAATATCTGTAATTTTTTTCTATTGTTTCAAATATTTGTCATTTTTAGAAGAAAATTAAATTAATTATCCTTATTGATATTTTTTCATTGCGATTAATTTTCATCCAAAAATCGAGAAGAAGTTTGTATTTAGAAAAATTGTTTATTTTTTAAAAATCATGATGATATTAAGAAAATATATCTTTCGATGAATAATTTTCAATCAAAAATAGACATTTAATCACTTTATCTAATCTAAATTTGAGATTTATTATTACATTAGTATTATTAATCTAATCATCGATCTGAAAAAATCGGTTTTTCCCGTTTTCGCCTAAATTTCTGTAATTTTTTTCTATTATTTCTAAAATTATTTATTTATAAAATTTATTTATTTATAAAATTATTTATTCTAAAACATTATTTTCCATTTAATTGAAAATTTAAACATTTTATTTTCTATATCTAAAGTTAAGAGTAAATAAAATTATTAACTCTAAAACGTTATTTTTCATTTAATTGAAAATTTAAACATTTAATTTTTTATATCTAAAGTTAAGAGTAGGTGAAAGAATTTTTAAATGTTTATATAAAATGTCATTAAGGGCAGATTATGCAACTTAATCGATATTTTATAAACAGCTTTATGGTAATGATTTTTTAAGCACATCTTCAAATATTTGTCAAATTGTTTCATTAATAAATAAAATTATTATCAAATATTATTAATATTTCTATTTTATTCCTAATTGGGATTAATTTATTTAATTTACTTAGTCTGGGATTAATTTATTTAATTTACTTAGTCTGGGATTAATTTATTTAATTTACTTAGTCTGTGAAAAATTTCTTTTTATGTAAAAAGAATTAATATTTGAAATTTAAATTCTAAAAATGAAAACGTATAATTTTAATTTGTATAAATATAAACAAATTAAAATAATGAACAGATAAGGAAAAATTGTTTTGTAGAATAAATGAACGATTAATTTCGTTTACTGGGTTAAATAAACCTCTCAGTATGACCTTTTCGGTTTTGGAAAGTTAATGACTGTTTGATTTTTCATTAATAGTTTTGTTATAACCTTCACGTTATGATGAGACTTAAATATACACAGTAAATTTGAAATAACTTATTTCCACATTAGGGAAAATGATCGTGTATGATAAAATTATTGTCTATCTTCGGATAAGACTTACAGATATGATGAAAAAAACATACATCAGTGGGGTGAAGCGTTATTACATATGAAAAATTATAAATACACAAACTAGAGTCAAGTTTCGGGGAACTTCAATTTTGTCATTTGTTTTGCATGTGAAATATGTAATCGTTTAAAATTTTTGTTTCCCCAACTCTGTCGGCAGAAAGGGAACAATCATTGTGATTATCAATTAAAGATTGACAACACTTAGTCAGCCCTGTATTTAAAAGAGAGCTCCTCCAATGAATCTGAGGAATCGAGATCACAACGCATCACCAGTAGCTTCATATTCTACTGTAGAAAAATGGAATTCATTGTGGTGATTTGAGGAAGAAAAATTCTCCCGTCTCTTAATTTTTTGAGACAATTTTTCTTTTCAAAATTTACATTTTTACAATATTCGAGATTACTAGTTAAAAATGGTTGTCAGTGTTGTTACACTGGACCCGAATCTTCTTCGGATTTCTGTGAGTCAGAAAATCGGTGAGTATTATTACTTGATTTAATTTTTTTTTCAATTTCAAATTTTACACAAATTTGACAGTACACAAATTTAATACAATTGCGGTGTTTATCGAAAAGCAGATACATAATTGACATTTTATTTTGAAAGTGAGTGTTATTTTTCCAAAATAGATTTTGATTTGGTAAAAAAAAAAATTTTACGATTCTTTGTTTAAGAGGAACAGAATATTTATTTGGAATTTGTCCAAAATATAAACGTAACTTTTCAAGGATTTCTTTTGTAAAATACATGTCAAATTGTTTGAATTTTTGCCAATTTTCCGGTTCAGTGAAATGCAGCAGTATTGTTGAAATGAAGATGTGATGAAAAGGTGTAAAATTTCGTTTAATTGAAAAAAGTGTGGAAAAAAAATGTTCTGATAATTATTAATTTTCTTTGAACGTTTTTCGTATCATTCGTTTAGTTTCGTTTATTTTCGTTTCGAGAAAAACACAATAGTGCGTTTATAAATAAATCCACTCTTGATCCCCAAATCATATTCAAATTACCTCTTTTATCATTGATTTCGTATCAATTTTAATTTTTATTAATTTGTAATTTTAATAATAATTTACCATTATTTAATTCTATTATTGATTTTTCTTTTTTAATTCAAATATGTAATAAAAACAACGCACAGTCAGTAAATTGATTAATTTTCATACATTTTTATATTATTTTTTATATCGGAATTCAAATCTATTTAAATCGGAATTTGTGGAAAATAAATTTAACGAATTTTGTGAGAGAAAAATTCTCTAATATTTTTCGGGTAAAAAAAAGAAAGCGATACATATTTTTGTATTAATTTTTTTAATTTAATCATTTATGGTTTTTTTTTATTATTTTGAATTCATAAAAGATAATTGACTGGAAAATGAAATATTGAATTGTCAGTTGTGTATATTATTTACAAATTACAAAAATTAAATTTAATGGAAAATATTTTTAACAAAATTAATAATTTAATATTATTATAATAATTATTATAATATTAATTAAATTAATAATTTTTTACAATTTCTTTTGTCTATGAAAAGTTACTTTCTTTGATTCGAATTAAAAATATATGGGCATATTTTTGAAAAATATACCAATGACGTAATTTGGATTCCAATTCTGATCAATTAATAAGAATCGTATATGTGAATGACCTGATGTTGAATATTAAACGTAAAAGAGATAATTAACTCGTCATGATAAAATCAACTTAGTAAAAAAAATTTAACATTTAAGGAATGGTATTTTATTTACTAGTTCAAAAATTATAGAAAATAAATTGAAAATTGAAAATTACATGGGAAATAAATTTTAAAAAACTTGTGAAATTTCAAAATTTGAAATAATGTAAAAAACAATATTTAGTCATTTTATTCAATTATGTTTTTGTAAATTAAAAATTTCAAGAGGTTCGAAAGTTTTTTGTTATGTTTTGAGAAAACTTAAGTAATAATTGAGTCAATTTATAATCTGTTAGTATGTCGCACGTGCCACACCATGTTGCAAGTGCTGTAATCTGATACTAATTTTCTCCTCTTGTTTGGAATTGCTTAATTATCCGTGAAACGTTTAAGTCAAATGCGATTAATTTCAATTAAAGAAAATAAGCTACTTCATTATTTAAATGTTTTTTTTCTACACTTATTAAAATGAAACAAAAAAAAAAAATTGACAACTTCAATCAACTTTAATTGATACAAATATCATCAATTCTATGTAATAAATTTTAAAAATAGTTAACAAGAATCAAATTTCATTCTATTTTATTTTGACAAAAAAAAAAA